>PVKS010031309.1:0-23541 GCA_004027875.1 Aplodontia rufa | reverse complement strand
TTTTCAGGATTCAATAAGAAGTGAATGTGTTTGATAACTCTAACCCTAGGGCAGTATTTTTGAGACAAGACTCCTATTCCTCTTTGGCCTTTGACTGCAGTGTCATCTTGAGCCATCAGATCAATTCTTATTTTTATTAGGAGAAGCATTTGAGGTCAAGTATATTTTAGGGGAATTACCAAGAGCATTATATCAGTAATCCAGAAGCAAAATACACTATTTCTTGACAAAATTAATGTTTGATTGCTATTTTTACAGCAATGTACTAAAACGAATGAATAAACAAAAATAATCAATATATATGGTTTAATGTGTTCATATTCTTTAGAATCAATGAGACAAGCTAATAACTATGCAACAATATAACAAATAACACATGATCTGTTAAAGGGATTCAGAGAAAGAAGACATTATTGCTAGTGGAAAAGATTGCATCTACAAGATAAAATCTAGATGCAATGGAATCTAAGCTACACGCAGTCTTTTCTCTACCACTCCCCACCTTCTTATTCCCCTGGATTGCAGATATTGCACCAGTATGTGCTTTATTTCAAAATAACCTATGGTTTTGCATCTGGGAGGCCTCACCCACACTGTTCCTTTCTTCTGAAATGCTCTTGTCTGCCTTGTAGGCTCTACTTACACTTACAGGCCAATTATTTTGTTGCCTCCCTAGTGATGGTTTCACTGTAAAGAGAGTAGCACCTCTCTTAATCATTCTGACCTTTCGGTACCCATCTTTTCAATAACTATTAGAACACTTATTATTAGGTCAGTTTCAGGCAGCTGGATGGGGCCAGGGTATCAGGCAGCTCGAGCGCACAAGACGGAACAACCAATCAGGCATTGACCGATAATCCCTCATGGTATCTTGCAATCTCCCAAAGATTGATGGAATCCCCAGCCAATCCCTGAAGGACAGGAGGCCCCTGAACTTCCCCTGCCTACCCCAGACTATAAAGTTGCTGCCCAGCCATAGCCTCTGGTGACTTCTCTGGGACCTCACTCTGACCTACCAGTGAACCTTGCCCTAGAGCTAATCCCAATAAAAGCCTTGCTCAGTCTCTTTTTGGTCTGACTCCTTTTTGGTCACTTGTGTCTGATCTTATATTTGGTGCCAAAGCCCGGGAGGGTTTTTTGATCTTCCCCATTAGAGGGAGATCAGACCTCTCCCTTAGGTAAACTGGGGACCTCCTGCACCATCCTTTCTCCTCATCTGGGCCCACAGAAGTGGGGTAAGTTCCCTTCCATTTCCCTTGGCCTTCTGGTTGCACTCTCCATTATGGGGGTCTGCTCATAAATCATGCATGCCACAGAGCTCCACCCATTTATTTCAGGCCCTGGTAGACTGTGGAGATGTCCCAGCCTCTGGCTAGCCCCACCTTCTGTTCTGTGGCCCTGTAGGCGAAGAGACATCCCAGCCTTGGACCCACCCACTTCCCATTTCTCAGGAGACCATGACCAGAATTTTGGATGTGTCTTTCAGCTCCTGTTTGCTCCTAGGTAATACTGAAAGGACATGGGAAATGCCAAGTCCTCCCTAGACCCCAAGACTCCCTTGGGCTGTCTATACCTTAATTTTACTACATTAGGACTCTCTCAAGACTTATGCTGTAAGTGGCTGGTCTTTTACTCAACTATGACCTGGCTTCAGTATGTTTTAGACAATGGCTCAAAATGGCTTCCAGAAGGAACTTTTGACTTTCAAATCCTCACTTATTTGGACAATTACTGTCACTGGACATGGGAAATGGTCAGGAATTAGTAATGCTTTATATTTATACCTGCTCTACAGCCCAAGTTCTCCTCTCCAGGGACAGGCCCACATCTCTCCCCCATTGTCCTCCTGCATCTTCTTCCTTGTTTTCAGATCCACCAGAACTGCTCTCAGCTCCACCTTCCTTACAGACCAATCCTCCTAATAGTCCTAGCCCATCCCAACCTCCACCCTCAGCTCCTCCCCAAACCACTCACCCTTCCCATTCCCCACCCTCTCTTCCTTCCCCTCCAATTACCCCTTCAAAACCCCACAACTCCCAACCTCAATATATTTCCTCTCCATGAGGTGGCAAGAACTGAGGGCCCTGTCTGGTTCAGGTCCCCTTTTCCATGTCTGCCTCCTCCACAAACTCAAAGCTTCTATTACTATTCCTCGCTTACAAACCAGTACCATATTTCTCGTTCGTTCCAGCCCAAACACTGTGCTCACATTCCCTAAGCCTCTAACACCCCTCCCCAATTCCCCATATCAACCCTTTGGTATGGGACACTTCTCAACCAAAATTAGCCTCACACTATTCTCCTATTCAAGTCTTTCTCAAAGATCCTAGATTCCCATCAAGGATGGCTCCTCTGGGCCTTCCTTTGACTTCCAGCAGGTTGCTCTCTCTTTCTCCCCCTCCTTCTCTCTCTCCCTGTCTTTCCTTCTCCCTCTCTCTCTCTCTCTCTCTATTACCTCTCCCTCTGGAGGCTCCAGTAAGGACCATTCACATTGCTGGACATCACATCCACCACTGACCATAACCTACTGGGTAAGTGACTCCCTCTGACTCTTCTGGATTCCTGGTTTCTCTCTACCAGAGTCCTTAGGGCCCTCCCTCATTCTATCTTATCTAGCATGGGCAAGATCCCACCAAAGCTTCCATGAGATAGCCTCTTGGAGTACCTTCCCAAACATATCCAGACCCTGGGTCTCCAAGACACAGTCAAACCTGAAAGACTAGTGTTCTTTGGTAATATTGCTTGACCCCAATACAAGCTGGACAATGATAGTCACTGGCCTCAAAATGGCATTCAATGACAAATTCTCAGAGGTCTTAAAAAACACTCCACTGCAATGGCAAATGGTCCAAGATTTCCTGTGTCCAGGCCTCCAGTCCAGGCCTGATTTTCTATTCCAGATCTTCTCTCTGTCCAAACAGCTCAACTTTTTACATTCTTCTCTTTAAAGAAAAATCTCTCAAGGGATCCATCTCCTGAGACTCCTCCCTCTTTGGGAATTCTGATTCCTTTATGTTAATCTAAATCCTATTACTTTGCTCTGTCTGACCCTGTGTCCATGAATTTCATTTCTCCAATTTACAAAACAGAACTCACCCAGCCACCCTATGTTACATTTACAGGGATTTATCTGAGGAATCTTCAGAAGATTGAGTAAAATGAACTATTGCTCTATCACTTTTTTCCCCCAGGAGTTCTGTACTCCATTTTATGAACTCTCTCTATTAAAAATGCCAGGACCCTGTCAGCCACATGGCTATTAGACTCAAGATTCAGGGGGAAAACTTTGCTATAGTGAGACTTATCAATCACTCTCTAGCTTAGCAGAGAGAATGTTAATCTGATCTTCAGTTTCCTTTCATGGCAATCCATTCAATCAGGAAACTGAAGTCCCTCTTAGTAGCACCCTAATTCTCTGATCAGAGCTACTCCTTGCTGTAAATGCAGGGTCTCTAAAAATTGCTGAAAGCCAAACAATCACACATGGGAGCTCCATCTCCACTTTAATCTCCTTTCATGGCTTAATTCTATCAAATGGGCACACTCCTTTACCCCACATGCTTTCTTTTGCAAAAGGCAATTTAAATTGTTGATAAATGGTAAAAGGAATTTAAGATAATTTTATTTTTGGGTCTTCACCAGAAGCAAGATTATTAAGTTAAAATTCTAACAGGTGTAATTATGTACAAAGAATACAAAAGGTTTCAACTGTATCTCAATTAAAGTACAGTAACATAAATATTTTCTATTAAGAGGGGTAATTTAAAAAGTCAAACATTTTTTTAAGAGAGAAGTACCATGAGAGAGAGAGAGAAAGAGAGAGAGACAGAGAGAATCAATTTTTACTGAGTGTTTCACATGTCTTTCATTGCTCTGACACTTCATTGTGTATGTGGGTGCTGGGGTTTGAAAGCCGTGCCATAACTGCAGAGCCACCACTCCAGCTCCAAAGTCGAACATTTTTATAAAGATTCTATCAGAATGCAGTTTTTAAAAAGGGTCAACAAATAGGAAAGAGATATAAAAGGTTATAGATAAGAACATATACTTTAACATGTAAACTAGAATGAAAGAAATATTTCTGGATGACATACTGAATGTCTAAGTAAGTTGCAGAAAGTTTGTGGAGGATAAATCTCAGAAGTCTATATATTAGTAATTTGAATATAATTGGCACAATCAGTTAAAGTTATTTAAGATTTCTCTTAAGGTCAAATAAGTGTTCAATTTCAAGCTTTATCTAAATTTTATATAAAAGTTTATAAGATGAAAGTTTATGTAGGTTTACAGGCAAGGTAATCAATAAGTGCTTTTTTATGTATTGTATCTGACATATGATAGCCTGGCTTATATCTATTTGCTTATACGAAGGCTTTTAATGATCATTAGCACTATTTCCTAAATGTATATTCAGAGAGACTACTCCCGTTTTAAGACTGGTGAAACTGGCCTGCTGGATGTTTAACACCAAAACCAGGAAATTAAAGTTAAGGAAGTTAAAGGGTTAAGGAAAAAGTCAATATTTTGGCCCTCGCCCTGTTTGGTCAGCCAAAACTCAGGGGACAATGGGATTTCTCTACAGGCTTGACAACTCTGGGTAACGTTACCTCCTAATCAGAGGAATCAAGTGACCCTAGAGAACAGAAAGCCAACCAGTGAACATTCTGCAAAGAGGATGATCATTGAAGGGTACTGTTGCAGATGCTTCCAAGTGAAGCCACAGATGGTCAGCAAGACTCTGATCTATCCTGGCAGATGGCGCAACTGGTAGAACCAAAAGGCCTTTTACAAGTTCCCCAAGAATACCCCGGCAAATATCAGCCGACTTTCAGGAATAGATAGGAACAAGATCAATTCTGATCAAGTTGGTCTTAAACACTTGGCAGGAGAGTACAACCAAAGCTCAGTCCCGCATGGATATTTAGCAAGAGAAACAATGGCTCTTTTTTAAACGTTACTTGAGTTGCATGCTTATTAGTTCTCTCGAAAGTAAATAAAACTGGGAGGTTATGCAGCCAAAGGAAATATCTCTACCATACAGAAGTCAAAGAGTAAATTGTTTTACAGAATCACATGGGACTATAGCCCAAGGATACATAAGCCATTTTAGAAGCTAAATGCCACATTTGGAGGGGGGTTCCCCTTTTTCACAACTCTTCAAAGAACTTTTCTTACTGTTACACTTCTTCTACCTCAATACCGTGCAACCAAATCATACAAGGCTCTTCTTCAGTGTTTGCTCCTCTAGGATTCTTTTTCTGGTGCAATGGCACCCTGAAAAAAAACTTGAGTTCCAATAAGCCTTTTGCTTTCTGTGTGCCTTCCATTTTAGTTCCTCAGCTGACACTATATAGTGAAGCTGAATTAGTCTGGCTTGCTCAAAATCCCTTCCCTAGGGTGAAGCAGGCCATTTTTCTACCAATGGTGGTTGGACTCCTCCTAGACTCCTCACTGTGCCTCCTGGTTGGGGGCAAGAGGACTTGGTTATGCAGTCACTGCCACCCAGAGGCTAGAACAGCAATTCTAAGAGACAGTGGAGGCATCTGCTGCCTCCCTGGCTTCCCTTCAAAGACAAATAACATCATTGCACAAGTTTTCCTGTAGAACCACTGAGCACTAGATCTCCTGAGAGCAGACAAAGGGGAACATGTCTATTCCTAGGAGAGGAATGCTGCCACTACATCAATGAAACCAGGCTGGTTGAGAAGAACATTGAAACTCTCAGATGCCTGAAAGGCTTAAGCAGCAACAATCAGATGACCCTTGGCCAGGGTGGCTAAACTCCACTCTTGTCACCTGGCTGACCCCCATCCTTACTCCCATATTAGTCATAGGACTCCTTCTAATGATTGCTCCTTTTCTCTTCAGGTTTGCCCAAAACTTCATGAGCGAGGTCACTAGAGTAACATACAACTCAATTCCCTTGCACCCTTACAGCCGCCTCCCTACCAGCCAATACCTGAAATTTCCCCTTCCCGCAATGCCCCACAAACAGCAGGAAGTAGCCAGATGGAAATCAGCACCCTATATCACTAAAAAGATTGGGAGGTTAGGTCCATTTCAGGCGGCTGTATGGGGGCAGGGTATCAGGCAGCCTGCATGCAAGAAGGAACAACAAGTCAGACTCTGACAGATAAACCCCAATGGTGATCGATGAAGTTCCCACCCAATCCCTGAAGGATACAAGGCCCCTGAACTTCTCCTGCCGATCCCAGACTATAAAATTGCTGCCCAGTTGTAGCCATGTGCAACTTCTCTGTCCCCTCACTCTGATGGACTGGTGAACCTCTCCCTAGAACCAATCCCAATAGAAGCCTTGCTCAACCACTTTTTGATCTGACTCCTTTTTGGTCACTCGTGTCTGATCTTACATTTATATTTTATTATAAATCATTTTTGCATGGATGACAAATGATACAGCTATTGTTTTATGTGTGTATCACTGTCTTCTTTTTGCTGTTATAAGCAAAGAACCAAATAGCATAATTCTTACAATGTAGTAAATGTTCTACATTATAAATACTTATGGAATAAGTTAGCATTTATTTCAGGCTTTGAAGATAGTATATTGGCCAGACCAAGCAAGATGGTTTCATTTACCCTATCCATGCCTGGGGAAGTGCCTGCTACAACTAAAGGCATTTTTTATGTGTTTTCTTCATATAAATCACCATGTGGTCTTTCTTTCCTGGTTTTGCGTGCTGGATCAAAGGTGGAGACAGAGAACAAAGTTTTCATTTATCAGAACCTCATAGGCAATTAATCTTTGATGTATCTTTTACTGATTGGGTTAATGATTAACATCCTCTTGCACAGGTTGAATCGAGACACAAAGGGGCACTGTCTTCAGTAGAGGGAGAGACAGAGTTGGTTTATCACGTGAAGAAGCACAGTGTTGAAGCCACACACTGCTATGCTGAACAGTTAGTCAACAGCCTGGGTTTTGGATGTCAGGTGCAGAACCACATTCAAGCATCTAACATTCTAACTAAATTGGTGGAGATAACCCCAAGTGCTTCTCTTTTCTGTTCCTTGTCCCCATAGAAGCCTAGGTAAGTAGAGTCAAGAAGGTGTTAGTAAAAATCAACCGAATTTTACTTCTGTTTTAGACTGAATAAGTTAGTATTTATGTCAGGCTTTGAAAATAGTGTATTGGCCAGACCATGCAAGGTGATTTCATTTACCCTACCCTTGCTTAGGGAAATGCCTACTACATCAGAACTCTTCATCTTATAGGTTTTCTTCATGCAAATCAGCTCTCCCCCTGAAATTCATTTGTTAATGTACCACACTCCCAGTGTGGTATATTTGGAAATGGGATGTCTGAGGAAGCACTTAAGGTTACATGAATTTATAAGGATGGGTTCCTGATCTGATATGATTAGCGTCCTTGTAAGAAGAGACACTAAAGAACATGCTTGTGTTCTCTCTCTCTCTTTTCCTCTTCAAACTCTCCCCTCCTCACCTTCAGGCCTTGTGAGGCAAATGAGGTGGCCATATGTAAGCCAGAAGGAAATTAAACCATGTTAGAAGTTGATGTGGAATTTCCAACTGATGTGTAACTAATAAAAATAAATTTCTGTTGTTTAAGCTACTTTGTGCGTGGTATTTGGTTATGGCTGCCTGAACAACTGTTAAAAAAAGATACCATATTAATTATAGAAGATTTAAGAACTATAGAAACATATGAAGAAGAAAAAATTAATAACCATCTCAATATCTACAAGAAATAAACACTATTAGACAAGTGGGTCCCCCATAAATCTTTCCTAGATAATCCCATCTCTATTTCTATTTTCTGTTGAGATAATTATGTGGATCTATGAGGCATGCATCTAATGTCTTCTTCATCCCTAGGAATAAGTGATTAAATTGCTTTCTCCTCTGTGTTAAATTGTGCTTTTAGAAGGAGAGCTGTGATTGAGGTTAGGCACCTTTCCCATAATCCAGGATAACCTCTTCACCTCAAGATCTTTAACCTGATTAGGTCTGCAAAGTCCTCTTTTTCCAAATAAAGTAACACTCACAGGCTACCCTTGACCATTTTTTGAAAGAGAATGCCTTCCTATTAGAAACTCCTATAGCATGTTTTGCACTCTTGATTGGTGCCAAATTTCCTGAATCATCAACTGCTGGTTCCTTTCTTGGTTAACAGTTCCTCTATCAATTTGTCTCTTCTCTTTTGTATATAAAAATATTTATCAGAAGT
This sequence comes from Aplodontia rufa, assembly GCA_004027875.1. NCBI lineage: Eukaryota > Metazoa > Chordata > Mammalia > Rodentia > Aplodontiidae > Aplodontia > Aplodontia rufa. The sequence goes on along the minus strand of PVKS010031309.1, from coordinate 15,332 downwards.
AGCAAGATGAAACCAGGCTGTGTACCTTCAACAGTTTTCTTGAAATCTTCTTAGCAAAATATCAAAATTTATCACTTACAGGTTTTGTCTTCCCATAACTGTAGGACATAATTCATTCAAGTTATTTTGCCTATATTTTATCAAGGCTTGCCATTCCTCCAGTTTCTTATGACATGTTCCTCATTTCCTTCTAGGTCTTCATAGAAGCTCCTCCAACACTCATAATTCTACCAACAATCTCCTTGTGATGATAAATGCATTCTCTAAGATGATAGTAGCTTTCGCTGCCATGCTTACTTCCTTTGAAGCCCTCTCCAGAAGTATCTTTAATGTGCATTTTGACAGTTGTCTCTCTGAGCCAGTTAGGCTTCCCCTATAGTGCTTCTGAAATGTTTTTCTATCCCGTATCCATTATTTAATCCAAAACTCCTGTCATGGTTTTTGGTATTTATTAGAATAGCATCTCATGTTCTGGTAGCAAAATTGGTATCAATATCCTCTGAGTGCCATAAAAACTTACCACAAACTGGGTGGCTTAAAACAAAGGAAATTTTATCTTCTCAATTCTGGCGGTTACAAGTCTGAACTTAAGGTGTTGGAAGAGCTTTGCTATATCAAGAAGCTCTAGGGTACAATTTCTTACCTGACAATTATCATTTCTTGTGACATTTCTTGACTTTCCTTGGGGTATGTGGCCTCATCTTTTCAGTCTCTGCGTCCATATTCACAAGGTCTTCTCCTTTGAGTGTGTCCAACCTACCTCTGCCTGTTTTTAGAAATATGCATGTAATGGAATATAAAGCCAATTCATATAATTCAGGATAATTTCCCAACCACAAGATATCTAATCATATTTTCAAAGATCCTTTTTGTAAGTATGATAACATTCATAGGTTCTGAAGATGAGGAGGAGGACATTTCTTTGAGAGCAATTAGTAGTCTACAATACTAATTATATATAATGGACCAAAACTTAGTCACATTTCATAATTAGCATAAAAGATGACTGGGATATACAGTCATTACATAGGGAGCTATGTGCCCAGCTAACACTTAAGTGTTCTATTACTAAGGAAGAAGAAGAAAATGGTATCATGAGACAATTAACATTCTCTTCCTAGTATATAATGGAAAGTGTTCTTTGTTCTCTGAAGTGTTAAAAAATCAATTACTCCTCTGGGGAAGTTATCATCTTGGTTCAAAGAGAAGGTATCTTCCGAGTTAAATCTAGTAGGCAGTATTGAAGTAAAGTCCAAATGGTGGTCCAATTATAAGTAACTCATTTTCAGAATATGACATGATCTATGTGAGTTGAAATGTTTTAACTGGCCTTCTGGGATAAAAAAAAATAGGTAAGAAAAGAAAAAAGATTGAAAAAGTCTTAGAAAAAGTTGTACAAAATCTCTTGACCTTTTCTGAATAATTTCCTTCACTTGCAAAGAAGGAGCTGAAGATAGGGAACTTTGGAGCATTTCTTAGTTTCCAGGATTGTACCATTGCCTACTGACCTTTGTATGTGTGCAACCTGCAACCTATGTGTGAGTTTCCTATACAGAAGGGCAAGAGCAAGTGGGACTGAATAAAGGGAGGGCAAAGGAATGAGTGGAGTCAAAGAGTGGGATAAAAATTGCATGAGGTTATTTATGCTGGATTTTTCTCCCTTCCTAGGAGATCACACAATAATCAACTTCTAGCTTAAACTGTGATCAAAGTAGTGAACTAGTAATAATCAGCTGCCAAGTGATAGTGTAATGAAGAAATTGCAACGACTAGAAAAAGAGGAATGAAAGAATGCACAAGGATTGAAAAAAGTGTCATCTTCGCTAATGCCATTTATTAATATTTTTAAAAGGCAATTTTAAAAGGCCATTTAAAAGGCCATAATGTCTTTGTTGAATTTGTGAGAAGGTGAATATTCTTTTATTTTTGCATATTTTCTAGAAAATACAAGTGCTGGGTTTTTCTTTTCCCCCATGATGTAGAGGCAGAAATCCTCAACTCTTCTTTGCAAGATTCTCAGAAGCCCTGGGATGAGCTGCCTAAGATGAAGTCAGGTGCAATTGTTATGCCATTCACCAAATGATACAGTACAAGATCTTGTCTTTTGGGGTAAGAATAGAATCATTACAAAAGAAATAGATACCTAGAAATCTATAGCCTTCACTTATAGAGCCTGCTTCTAATTATGTTTAAGAAATGTATGTTCCTTTGACAGATTCCACTGGGAAGCAAGAGTCTGTTAGTGTATGCAAGCTGCACAACCCAGTATTGTGTGTGAGGCTCAGAGCTTGCCACCAGAGATGGATTTCCCTCTCAAGGATCATTAATAAAGGCTTGTGGCAGGGCCCAGGAGCTATTCAAAGGAGGGAGAAAAGAACAGATGCACTGAAAGACTTTTGTGCATTCTAATAGGAAAAAGACAATGACCAATTGATAGGAAGGGAATCCATAGGATTTGGGTCCAAAATTTAAGCACAGTGAAAAGCAGAATATATCAAAGATGAGGAAAATACACTACAGTGACCCCTTGTATCTAAAGGTTCAGCATCTTCAAATTCAAACAACTGCAATGTAAAATATAATTTAAAAATTTACCTACATTCTGGTCATGTACGGACTTTATTTTCTTGTCATTATTCCCAGAACAATATAGCGCAAAATCTATTTACATGGTATTTAGATTGACTTAAGTATTATAAGTAATCTAGAGATCATTTAAGTATACAGGATGATAGGCATAGGTTATTTGTAAATACTACACATTTTAAATGAGGAACTTGAACATCTGCAGAGTGTGGTATCTGTAGGAGGTTCTGTAACCAATTACTCATGGAGGCCAAGGGATGATTATGGGTGTGTATATGTACATATACACACACACTGTTATAGATCTGTATGCATATGCATCTTATATGTGTTATTAATGTCTAAAAACATATATTTTATTATCTCAATAATATAATGTTGTATAATTTATCTCTATCCTCATTTTTAATAGAAAAAAATGCATCTGATTTCTAACAAAAATGCAAAGAAAAATTTCAAGCATAAAATCACTTAAGTGATATTTGTTGCCATGTCACTGTTAGATATCAGAAAGTGTTGGAAAATGATACAAAAATACTACTGGTAAGGTAACATTATTACCTTCCAACAAAAAACTCTGATTCGGTAAACAGAACACAAGGAATGAATGCATGATCTGAATAGAGAAGAGAAGTAGCACAATCCTTTGTCAACCTACGCCATTCTGCTTTGTCTAGCCTAGTTTCCCATTGCTAGACTTGGTAAATATGGTCCTAAGAGGTCTCTCTGCCTGCAGTATCCCCCTATCACCAAGTGTCCTTAATAATCACACTTTTCTTCATTCCTAGTTCTCTCATGAGAGCCCACAGGTTCATTTTGAATCATGTCTGCCCTCCTCAATTTGCTACATGAAGCCATCTCTCCTGCTGCTCAGTCTATCTTTACTGTCACTTTCTTTCATGCCCTTTGCACACAGAAAAGTTCAAACCTCCTTAGGCATCATTATTTTGTGCCCTTGTTTAAATTCATCCCTCTGCTCACTCTTCTCTCTTCCCCCTGTCCTGAAGCAAGATTCTCACTATTCCCATTTCTTCCCTTGCCTTTTGCAATGGCTTTTATTTTAGCACTCCCCAGAATTTCTCTTGAAATGAGAATAATTCATATGCACATTTTTACCTTTTGCCAGACTGAATTCTTGGAGTACAGATTCTATTATTTATTTCCTAGTTATCATGCCCCCATAAGTCCAATACATTGCTCCTTACAGATAGATGCTCACATCTGTTCAAGTACAACTGTTGAACTGTTGTATTATTATTTAACTTTCACTCATGCATGTTTTTTCTACCCAAGTAAACTGCAATCTCTTTGAACAGTGATCTTCTACTTTGTAGGAATTGAAAGTATTATGATTAACAAGGATGACTTCTCTCCCCTATTTTTAAAAATATATTTTTTATTTTTTAAGTGAATGCCTTTTATAAAGTTAATGTGTGTGTGCACCAAAACTTTGTGTATATGGCTTGTAAAGGATCATTTACTAAGTTGTTCCTACCACTATCAGATTGGGTAATATAGGGAACCATATGTCTTTCTTATCTTAATTATCAGAATTTCAATAGATAACTTTTAAGGAGAAAGGAAAGAAATATCTTGTTTGATGATGATATTTTATTTACTAGAAGATTTGTGCTTCATCATGCTACCAAAGTGTAGTATATAGCAAGTTTTAGAAGGAATGTTCTCTAGAGTTCTCATATTAACACTGAAATAATTTGAGGGTCTATATGTTAGTCACTCTTCTAAGAGCTTAACATAGGATATTTAATTTTTTCAATAACTTAAGAAATTTATTATTAGTTTACTCATTGCTTTCCAGATGATAAAACAGAGAGAGTGTTAATGTAACTTATTCAAAGTCATATTGCCACTAAATAGCAGGGCTGGTATTTGAGTCCGTCCAACCTGATTCCAGGTGCTGCACAATGGTCCACTAGTCTACATTATAGGAAAAAAGGATGTTTTTCTTCTGCATTCGTAGGCATGGCTGGCCATCCCCAAACGTCATTGCTGCCTCAGATCAGTATCCCTGGGGTGGTGCCAGGCAGCAAAGAGGTCTTGTGGGGTACCTTATGGAGCTTGCTCCTATTTATATACTCTGTAAAAAAAAAAAAATAGTTTCTGGAAATCATTGCTGGGAAGCCAAACAGTTCCTTGAGAGCATACGAATTTAATAGGAAAGTGATTCAATCTTCAGGTGAAGCCCTAAATTGACTAGTGCTGATTTTTCTTAATGAAGTGTCAAGGTGTCAACCAGGATAATAATCACACTTTGTCCCTCCAGCCATAACTGCCACTCCTTCCCGGGAGCTGGAGTTTGAGTGCCCAGGGAAGAGTGTTTCTGCTCCTGAAGGCTGCTCTGCAAGATTTCAATTGCTCTTCCCACTCTTACCAGTTCCTTGCCTATGCCCTGTGTCTGTACTCCTACTTCTGTTCTTTAGACCCAAATTGTGTGCCAGCTAGACTCAAAATGGTGCCCAGGGAAATGTAGCCTTGGGGAGAAATTACACTGCCTTCATTTCCAATCTGAATCCCTGAATGTCAAATAATTGCAGTTCAGGCCATTTTTTATTGTGGTGGTTGATAATTTTTAAGTTTCATCTTGTTTGTGTGTATGATTTTATTTTATAAGTGGCTATACAATATAAAATATATACATGATGTGAAATGACTGTATGCACACACATGGATCCAGGCTTCAGGTTTAGGGCCTGCAAGCACGCTCAGTCTACCCACACCCAGGATCCCCTTCCTTTGTTATGACCCATTCAACCACTGCTGGTGGAAAAAGGCCTCAAGTTTGGGACCTTCAGGCAGACTCAGGACACCTGTGCCCAAGATCCTGCTGGAGCCGACCCACCCATCCATTACAAGCTGGTTTCCAATTCTTATATCATACAAAGTAGACTTCAAACATAAATTAATCAGATGAGATAAAGAAGGCCACTACATTATAGTAAAGGGAACAATACAACAGGAACATATAACCATAGTAAATATAAACTCTCCAAATACCCACACTCCGAACTGTGTGGAAAAATTACTCCATGACATACAACCACTTTTGGAACTCAACATGATAATACTAGGAGACTTTAATACTCATCTATTACCAATAGACAGATCATCAAAGCAAAACAAATTTTTTAAAGTAAAAGTAGATCTCCAGTCTAAACAACTTTATTAATCAAATGGACTTAACAGACATCTATAGAATATTCCACCCCAAATTTACTGAGTGTACCTTTAGCTCAGCTGCACATGGACCCTTCTGCAAAATAAATAATATTCTAATTCACAAAAGAAATCTCAGCAAATATAAAAAGTAAATATTATACCATGTATTCTATCAGACCATGATGCCATGATCCTAGCAATTAACAGCAAAAGATCACAACAGAAAACACACATATACATGGAGACTGAATAATACCCTACCTATTAAGGTATGGGATCCAACAAGACAAGAAAGCAGAAATCAGGAAATTCTTGGAAGAGAATGAGAATAAAGACACAAGATATTGAAACTTTCATTGCTTTCAGCTCTGAACTTGAATATTTCCTGTCTTCTGCTGGATGTGGGTTTAGATTTTTCTTCATTTTGTAGGGATTGAGGTGGAACATAAGCTTATTTATTTAACATCTCTCCGGGTTTTTAACGTAGGCCCTCAGTTCTATAAAATTTCCCCTTAAGAATGCTTTCATACTGTTCCAAGCCTTTTGATATGTTGTGTCATTTGTCACCTCAAATCGCTACAAAAGTAAGAACAATCTAAGCCCACATTCAGCAGAAGACAGGAAATACTCAAGATCAGAGCTGAAAGCAATGAAATTGAGAATGTAAAAACAATTTTAAAAATCAGTGAAACAAAGAGATGATTATTCAGAATAAAAAATAAAATAAAATTGACAGAACCCTAGCTAATTTCACTAAAAGAAGGAAAGAATTGAAGCAAATCAACAAAATCACGAACAAAAAGGGAGTGATTAATACTGACCCCATGGAAATCCAATAGATTATCAGAACATATTTTGAAAAATTATAAATCTCTAAATTAGATAATACACATGACATGGACAAATTTCTGGACACATACAACACTCCCAAACTGATGCAGGATGATATCGAAATCATAAATAGCCCAAAACAGCCATTGAAATCCATATATAAATTAAAAGCCTTCCAAAGAAGAAAACCTCTAGACCTGATGGATTCCTTGCTGAGATTTACCACACCTATAAAGAGGAGCTAACACTTCTCCTTATTAAGCTATTCCAAGAAATTGAAAAGGAGGGAACTCTCCCAAAAATTTTTTATGAGGCAGCCATAACTCTTATGCTAAAACCCCACAAAGAAGCATCAAAGAAAGAAAATTGTAGTTCAACATCTCTGATGAACATTGACACAAAAATCCTTAATAAGCTTCTAGCAAATTGCATTAAAAAACACATCAAGAATATTATTCACTACAATGAAGTGGGATTCACTCCAGGGATACAAGGCTGGTTCAACATACACAAATCAGTAAATATAATTCATCACTTAAACAGAATTAAGGACAAAAACTACATGATCATCTCAATGGATACAGAAAAGTCCTTTGATAAAATCCAGCACTCATTATGCTCCAAACTCTAGAGAAAATAGAGATCAAAGGATCTTAACTGTGTAAAGACCATATATGACAAACCCTCAGCTAGTATAATACTAAATGGAGAAAAGTTGAAAGCATTTCCACTAAACTCAGGAACCAGACAAGGCAGCCTGCTCTCACCAATTTTACTCAATATAATTAGTCCTTGAGAACCTGGCCCAAGCAATCAGACAAGAGAAGGAAACCAAAGGGATAAGAATAGGAAGAGAGGAAGTCAAACTATCCCTTTTTGCTGATGACATGATTCTATATTTGAAAGATACAAAAAATTCTACCAGAAAACTGGTTGAGCTAAACAGATTTAGCAAAGTAGCAGGCTTCAAGATCAACACCCATAAAACAATAGCTTTCCTATATGCTAATAATAATAGAGCAGAAAAAGAAATCAGGAAATCAATCCCATTCACAATATCCTACAAAAGAAAAAAATACTTGGGAATTAATCTAAAAAGGGAAGTAAAGGACCCCTACAACAAAAATTACAGAACATTGAATACAAAAACTGAAGAAGACTTGAGACGATGGAAAGATGTTCCATGTTCTTGGTTAGGCAGAATTAATATATCTAAAATGTCCATACTACCAAAACTGTTATATAGAATCAATGCAATCCCCATTAAGTTACCAATGTCATTCTTTATAGTTATAGCAAAAGAAATTCTCAAATTCATTTGGAACAACAAGAAACCCTGAATAGCCAAAATATTACTAAGCAAGAAATACAAAACAGGTGGATTCACAAATATCAGATCTAAAAATATATTATAGAGCTGCAATAGCAAAAACAGCATGATACTGGTATCAAAATAAGCATGAAGACCAATGTGGGATAGAATAGAAGACTCTGAGACAAATGCACAAACATTAACATCTGAAATTTGAAAAGGGGTGTCAAATATAACATGAAGGAAAGACAGCCTAATTGCTAAATGATGCTGGACAAACTTGATAGCCATGTGAATGAATTTGAAATTTGATCCTAATGTCTCACACTGCACAAAAATCAAATCAAAGTGGATCAAGGAAGTAGTAATGAAACCAGTTACCATACAACTGCTAGAAGATAAATTGGGACCAATACTCCAACATATGGGAGTTGGCAATGATTTCCTCAACAGAACTCCCAAAATGAAAGAATTAAAGTCAAGAATTAATGAGTGGGATGCTATTAAGTTAAAAAGCTTTTGCTTCACCAAAGAATTGGTCAAAACTGTCAAAAGTGAACCCACAGAGTGGAAGATAATTATGGTCATTTATTCCTCTAACAGGGCACTAATATCCAAAATTTAAAAGAACTCAATAAGCCTGATATTAGAAAAATAAACAATCTAGTCAATAAATGGGCCAGAGAGCTAAACTGAAACTTCTCAACAAAGGACATCAAGCAAGCCAATGAACACATGAGAAAGTGTTATAAATCACTAGTAATCAGAGAATTGCAATTGAGGAGATCTCCGACCTTCACGAGAAGTCCATTTAGCACAGGGGTTCTTTTGGGGGAAACATAGAACCATGGGGAACCCAAGGGGGGCATCCATGGCATGGCATCAGCCTTTGCTAACTATGTAAATATACATTTGCTCTGGGTTGCTTGATAATGATTCCCCCTCAATTGTAATTCCATATTTAACTAATAAAAAAAGAAAAAAAATAGATTTCATCTCACTCCAATCAGACTGGCAAAGATGAAGAATACAAACAGTAACAAGTGCTGGTGGGGGTATGGGGAGATAGGTACACTAGCACACTGTTGGTGGAACTGCAGAGTAGTACAGCCTCTCTGGAAAGCAATGTGGAGACTCCTCAAAAAAATTAGGGTTGGATCCACACTAAGAACCAGCTATCTCTCTTCTGAGTATTTCCCCAGATGAGTTAGAATCAGCATATTAAAGCAACACAGCTAAATCAATGTTCATAGCAGCTCAATTTATAATAGCTAAGTTATGGTATCAACCTGGTTGCCCCTCACTGGATAAATGGATCCAAAAGCTCTGGTACATATATACAATGGGAGTTTATTCAGCTATTAGAAGCAACTATATTGTGGCCTTTGAAGGTAATTGAATAGCAATGAAAGAAATCATGCTGAGCGACGTTAGCCAAACCCAGAAAATCAAGGATTGAATGTTTTCCTTCATTTGTGGATGCTAGAGCCAGGCTTTTCACCCAGGCTTGGGTGAAAAGGTAGTCAAACTCATGTATTGAACCCATCAAGGGCATAGAAATACATAATATAGGGGAACCCATAAACATGTAGCTAAGAGGAGAGATCTGGTGGGGATGGAAGTGGGAGAGAAGATAGGGTGGGATCTAGACAATTAACAAAGTAACATACTCTTTATGCCCCCCTGAGAAGTCAAATAATACGTATGCAATCATTTAATACTTAGGCAGTCATTTAATTCAGATAAATTTACAAGTATATATAAATATATCTATATATATTTATCTCTATATATACATATGTGTATATATGTATGTTTTTTTTGTTCTAGTGGAGTAACAGAAGACTCAAGAGATGGTGTTGAGTGATGTAAGGTTAACTATGGTTTAGGTTCAAATACATACCATATTTTTATTTTATGTGCATTTATAATTGTACAGCAACTCAACTCCTTTATTAAAAAACAATAATATTCTGGATAGATTGGGTTAAATAAAATATATAATTAATATTATTTTTTAAAAAATGTATGATGTGTATATAATATAGATGAATCATATAATAGTGTATTTATGCATGACAGTCAACAAAAAGGCTATACAAAAGATAGCAGACATTTAAATTGTTTTGATTGAATATTCTAATTATTCACATTCAATATACCAAGGTTAGAACCTCAGCTCTGTCATTTACTGGCTCACTATTTTTTATAGAATGTCATGTTCTTGAACTCTGAAATGAAGCTAACACACCTACCTTGTAAGATTATTCTATCACCAATTTAGAATTTTGTTCTTTCTTGAATAGTGATTTTCCTAGCTTTAAGAAAATTTGATTGAAGGGGATCCAATATCTCTGACCTTGAATTCAAACCCCTGCATTCCTAGGGAGAAGCACAGATGTCAGTGGAAGAGGTAGCCATTCGCCAGCAATCCCCCCATGCCTTCTATGACAAATTTCCTATGCTGATCTGGCATCTGTATGACAGATTGTTGGTGCCAAAGGCCAACAAACTCCATCTACAGGAAGTACGGTACTTTTGAAAAGCAAGTAAATCTAATTAAAGAAGAACATCCAGAAGGAGGAAGACAACAAATTTGGTTCTTTGTGTAATATGCTAGCTTCACTAGAATGCAAGAATCAGAAAGTCTATATTTAGATATGTCAGCAAATATACCTACAAGTAGCTCTGTCTAAGCTTTGCTCCTCATTTACTGGCCTCCTTGCCCAATTAGTCCCTTCCTTCAAGTCAGTGTTTTATCTTTCTTTCTATTTTTTTTCCTTTCTTTTGGTCTCTTTTCTAAGGCCATGGAAATATAATCCAAAATAGCAGGAACATAATTCTAATTTATTTTCATTTTAGAATTTTATACCTGTAATTATGTTTGTGTTAAATTGGATTAAAATGTCAATCTACCAATTTGCTTCTTCCTTTGTAACCTTTTGCATAGGAAGTTTATCATCCTGACAAATAAAAGGCCTCTCTAACTTTGACACTGAAGAAGAAATGCAAATTGTATTTTTCCAAATTAGAAAACAATCATCAATCATGTCATTTAAAAATGAGGTGAGATACCCAGAACAGTTTGAACTCTTTAGCTGTTTGGAGTTTGTAGTACTAAAATATGGCTTATTTTAATACTAAAAGAGCAAAATTAGTGTGAGTACAATCATTAATGTTACAATCATTAACTCTAATAACTCAAATATGAATAGAGGGCCTGCATAAAATGCAGATGTTATTTTAGGAGGAACATTTTGAGCTTTTTGCCTAGTTTCTAAAGTGTACAAACAACTCCTAAAATAGAGAATTCTAGGTTCATTTCAATGAAATAAATGTCAGCATTTTCCAATATAACCTTACCCTAGCTTTCTCCCTTCTCAGAGACTACCTCATTTCATATTTATATATAATATTACATTTCACAAATTGCTACCTCAACTCTGGCCTTTACAATATGAGAACTTGTTGTTATGGTTTAGCAATGAAGTGTCCCCCAAATGCTCATGTACGAGGCAATACAAGAGGGTTCAGAGTTGAAATGGTTAAGGTTATGAGAACCTTAACTTAATCAGTGCATTGATCCGATTTTAGGGATTAACTGCGGTAACTGTATGCAGGTAGGGTGTGGCTGGAGGAGGTGGGTTGCTGGGAGGGTGCCCTTGGAGTTTATATTTTCTCCTCTGGTGAGGAGAGCTCTCTCTGTTTCTTGATTATCATATCCTAAGCTGCTTTCTTCCACCACAAGTATCTGCCATGATGTTCTGACTGTTGGGCCCAGGGAAATGGAGTTGCTAGTCTATAAGAAAGAGACCTCTGAAGCTGTGAGTACCAAATAAACTTCCTTCTCCAAAATTGCTCGTTAGGTCCTTTTGTCACACCTCCAGAAAACCTAACTAAAACACTGGCTTTCTTGGCTTCCACCTGGCAAAATGAGGTACCTTTGCAGTGTGAAGTTCAACCAATGCAAGTGTGAGGGGATGAGGAGCTCATTCCTCCCCTCTCTCCTCAATTGAGTGTGAATTGGGATTCTTGTGATGTTCTGTTATTTCTTTCCCATCAGATGCCTTTCTTTTTCTCTTCCTGCTTCTGTGCTAGCAAAAGACCTTTTGAAAGAAAAGAAGACTTGTGTGGGCCACTTTAAGGTAATTGACTCCCATATCTCCAATATTATCACTTCTTCTGAATTCCCTATTAGAATGTATTATGATTCCTATCTTCCAAGTCCTTAAAGTAAAATAAAAAAAATATTAAATGACTGAGCCAAAATCATATTGGAGAGGCAGAGACAGAGGCCAGCCTAGCAGGTACATATTCAGGCTGATCCCAGGGTCTTAAGTTGTTGATTTTTCAAGGGCAGGACGTGTATTCATTTCTGCTGCTACACTTGGCTCCTATAAAGTAACACTCACATGTAAGGTTTTCTTAAATAGTGATGCTGCACCTTATTGTAGGTAGTGGACAGCTGTCTCCATGGTGGATTGGACGGGACCTTTCCATTTGTTCCCCAACTCTCTTCCAATCCCCAAAAGGTACATTTTCATTACAGATATACTGAAGTTTTGGCTTCAGTGTATCTGTGCTCAATGCAAATAAGTTTCTCCAGAAGGATAACAATTTATTCCCCTTGAAATTTAGCACATGTCATTTAATCATATTGTCAGAGGAAAAAACAAGCTAGTTCTAAATCATATCTTCTTTATATTGAATCCATGCTTCCAAAATGGATGTGGGTGAGACAGATGAGTGGATGCATTTAGTTAAGAAAACCCTGCCTTGGAACAATTTCAAGTTTATGTGCATTTTTCTAGAGGAGATGATCCTATTGTTTTTGCAAGATTTGTGAAGGGTGTGGGATTCTGCAAAATTTCAAACTATAATATGTAGACTAGCTGTATGTCCTGAATTTAAGATCACAGCTCACCTAGGTCTTCTTACCTTCAAGGGTGATGAGGGAGACCTTGAAACCTACCTTTTCCTGTTCCCCAACACTTACTAGCAGGGTTTGCCTTGAATCCTTAATTCCCATTTATGTCAGCCACCAAAAGATCCCAGGCTCCTGGATTACCTCTCATTTCCCTCACTGTAATCCCTACAAGGCTCTGCATATTCTTCATATCCTTCATTCTGTTTCCTTCTCATACCTTTCTACTCCTCCTCAAGTCTTTATGCCTTTCAGAGGACTCTCTAGAAATTAGGTCCATGACTAACAAAATGCTCTACATCCTTCAAAAAATGTTCATGTGCCCAAACAGTTCCTATGGTGCAATCCAGGTGGGATGTTTCGTTGGTGATTAGTTTGTGAGGGTGGAGTCCTCATGGTCAGATTAGCAACTGTATAACAGAGACCACAGAGCTGTTTTGTCCCTTGCCCTCAGTTGAAGATCAAATAAGGAGGTGGCACTTTGGAACCCAGAAAAGGACTCTCACACAACTCAACTATGTTGGCATCATGGACTTCCAGCCTCTGGAACTGTAAGAAATAGAGTTCTGTTGTTTATACATCACCCAATCTATAGTACTTACTTACAGTGACCTAAATTAAATACCCCTTCTGTTATTTTTAAAGGTTCTCTTTCCCTTTTGGCTAAAGGACAATGTGAAGATCTTGCTCCCTGCTGCCTCTTGAATGATGACCATGTTTCCTTCCTCTGTTGTTATCAGCTTCACGACCATGGTGCATTTCAAGAGGAAAAAAACACGATTGCACCTACTCCTTACCAAGCCTCACACATTTTCTGTTTTTCCATTACTGACCTTTGTCTGTTCCCAGATCCAGTTTTTAGTTTTACATTTTTTTGATGTTGTTTTTTAATGTTTGTTAGTTTTATATTTTATGAGACAAGATCATCTGAGGTTGCCAGGTTGGCTAGGAACTGGAGGTCCTCCTACTTCTGCCTCCCGAGAAACTGGGATTATGGCATTTGCAACTGCCCTTCGCTTGCTGTCTCCTTTTGCCATCATTATGTGAGAGAGATGGTTTTAGGGAAGAATACTGCATAGTATCCTGCTATGGTATCCAAGGGGCACCAGGTATAAATGACATCATGTTGCTGTGAACCTTGATCACTTGGTTTTAGTTTCATACATTTTTGAAGTATTAACTGAAGGTGTTGCCTTTCTTTTGTTAGATCCAAATACTATCCACTGAATAGATTCCTTGGTCCCCTTTAAAATATTAGAGGTCTTATTGGGGACTGAAACTTTCTTGATTCAGAATCCAGGCATACTTTTGTTAAGTATTCACAGTTTGAACTCCCCATCTGGAAAAGAAAAAGCACTTTCAGATTCACACTGGGGCTATGATGTGAGGAACATACCAAATGCTAATCCAGGAAGACTTGACTTCTTTATAACCTTCAATCATAGTAATAAATTTCCTGAGAGTTTTCAGTGGTTATAAATTGTAAAATTAAGAGAATATGTTGAAAAGTTTAAAGTGGATCATGGATTCACCTCAGATCTTGATTAACTGACATCTGCCAAGATTTGGTTTGCTCCTAATGAAGCCCCAGCTCCCAGAGTGCCTCTCACCAATGCATATTTCAATTACTGCAATACAATGAGGATCTTACATTTTCCTGACCCATTAGGTCCAGTTTGGGCATGAATGATTTACGGCTAGCAATATCTCTTTTCTGCCTTCAGAATGAAATGAAAATGGGAAATTTCAGATACATTAATGCAGTTAGTTCATCAACTTAAATACACTAGAAAATAGATAATGTTAGTAACACATAGCCACCCACATTAAAAGCATTAGAATAAAAAACATCAGCTTTGGTAGTCCAGCAAAAAATAAGATACTATTTGGGAGGATAATGTTTATATTAGTCCTTACTTGTTTTGTGGGTTCAAAATGGTAATCTATAATAATAATACTGCATATTTTTGTGGAACTTGAAAGTCTACAGGATGCTTTTGCATTTGCTCCCTCTTTTCATCCTTATATATCCTCTTTGAGGCATGGATTCTTGTGCCTGCTTTATAAAGGAGGAAACTGAGGCTCTGTCTAAGGTCACATGTTATGCAAATGATATCTATAATAGTTCACCAAATTGCTTTTTCTTCGTATTTATGAATGATGCCGTGTTTTTGCTTTCATAAATATGATTTGTTTCCCTCCTCATGGAGAAACACAAGAAAGAGAGAAAGAGAGACAGAGGAGAGACACAGAGAGAGAAATCTCTAAATAAATTGACAATTACCCATTTAGATCACTACTTATTTTGCAATTACTGTGTGCCAGACTCTATAGTTCATTCTTTTTTTTTTAATTAGAAGTATATAGAGATACAGTTGAGGGGGAAACATTATCAAAACAGTAGCAATCAATGTATATAGACTTTGTTATCCAGGGGTAATGCCAAAACATGGATGACCACCTTGGGTTTTACCTGTTGCAGTTTCCCTCAGAAGAACTCAT
>PVKS010031308.1:0-23544 GCA_004027875.1 Aplodontia rufa | reverse complement strand
GTCTCCACTCATCTGTGGAGGTGGGGACTAGACCCTGGACAGTGAGAAAGTTGGTCTATTAGCATGTGTTAAATCCAGATAAGATGTAATGTTTTACAACCTAATACTTTTTTAGAGATATTGTGGGAAGGGGAAGGGCAGGATAAGGGAGGGTAATTGGGGGGGCACTCCTGGGGGTAATTGCAATATCCAGAATATACACATTTTATATTATTTTGTTAAAAACTTGTATGGTTGTTCAAAAATAAAAAATTAAAAAAAAAACAGGAAACCCCCACCAAAAAAAAGTGATTCCTCATAATCAACATATAAGTATAATCTAGACCCAGGGAAATGAGAGCAGAAGTCCTTACTTTTACCTGTAAGTTCAAATAGTTTAAACTACATTCCCAGCATTAAAGGCTTCAGGAATAGAGAGAAACCACACAAGCACACCCAATAGTGCAGCATAGAGGAATTCAGCTGCACAGGAGGTGACCTGGCTGGGACCCCCAACTCCCCAGGGAGCAGGTGCAGGACCCTGCTTAGTCTCAGGTGTGCACTGAGTGCCAAGCCCAGCAGGGGAGCCAGGAGAGGCCCAGCAGGACACATGGCTAGGACTCCCTGTTTGGAGGGACCTGCAGCCTCACTGCCATCAAACACCTCTGTGGCCTGAGCAGCCCCCTCCCTGGACTGAGAGGGCCCAGGGACCCTGCAGGTGTGGGTGAGGGGCTGCACCCCAGGGTCTCTCATACATGAGAAACAGAGCTGCCAAGGGGGCAACGAGCCTTGCTCACCTGATGGATCCCCCACATGAACCCCAGCATGGGTCCTGTTTCCGAGTCAGACCTGGAGGCCACACCTGCTCGCCTGGCTGGGGCCAGGAGCTCAACTGGAGCTTGCTCAGTGGTGGCTCTAAGAAGCATTGGAGAGATTTTGTGTGATCCACATGGGGAGTTTCTAAACCAGGAGAATTTTATGAATCTTTGCTGTTTCCTGAATGCTGTGGCTTCCCCTTACTGGGTGGAGACCCCAGGACTGAGGGATAGGGTTCCAGACACCTGCTCCCCACCTTGGTTCTGCTGCCTCACAACTGTCACAGAGAAGCAGCGCAGGCCAGAGAGGGCTGCCCATGAGCAGGTCCAGGACACGCCCTTCCAGAAGTCCAGGAGGTGAGAAAGGAAGGGTCCTCTGTGCTCCTGTCCAGACAGTGCCCCTCATTCAGATGGGGAACCCAGGGCCAGAAGCAGAGGCTCTCCCAGAGAGCCAGCATCCCAGGAGAGGCTGGGCTGATGAATCAGATCCTGTAGGTCACCCAGACCCTGCCCACCGAGGGCCGAGGTCACAGCACTCAGGGAGACTTCTGCCTGGGACTGGGAGCACTGTGCTCTGCTCTCAAATACGGGAGCTGGGAGATCAGCTGCCCACTCCTTGGACAGAAGGCAGGTGTCCATCCAGCTCCCTGGTGACATAGCAGAGTCACATTCTTTCCTGAGGACACTGTGGGTTCTGGCTGCACCCAGAGGGAAGGTCTGACAAGGAGCTGTCCTAGAGAGAAGAATGGGTGACCCCATTCTCTCTGCTCTGACTCTGCTCCTCCCAGCCCACCCCAGCTTCCAAGTCTCTCTCCCTCCTGAGACCCCACTCCTCACCTTGGCCATCATCTCCTGGAACTCCCCATAAAGAGCTGTGCGGAGTCTATACGCCTGACTGTACCCTCGGGGCTTCCCACTTGTGGCCAGGATGTCCAGGGGGTCACTGGGGACAGACCACTTGAAGGAGAGGCTGCATCCACCATAGCATCTGCCTGACCCCCATGGGAGCTGCTCACAGGACCCAGGGGGAATTCAGCTTGAGAGAGCCCAGCCTGGGGCTGCTGGCCATGGCTCTGGGGGAGGTCCTGTCCCCGCTCCTTGGACAGAGTGAATCTGTCATAGGTGATGTCAGAGAGACACTGGACCTCATCAGGTTCTCTCCTGGGGCCAGGACAGGGCCCTGCTGGCTCAGGAGGGAGGGCTTCCTGGACAGCCCTGGAGGGAAGAGGAGCCAGGGCTGAGGGGCTGGATCCTGCCCAACCCCTGCCTCCTCCTGTTATCCCACAGGCATCTCTCACACTCTGGGATTTTGGCTCAGTGTCTACAAGCTCCCATTAGCCAGCCTCCCAGCTGGGGCTCCCAGAGATCAGCGCTCATGGTAGATTGTTTAGGTCCTCAAAAACCAACTGAGTGAAGGATAACCCTTCCTCACCTGAGACCTGGAGCTCCAGGGGGTCGCTGGCTACTGACCACACTTGGGGGGTTCTCTTATAATAGCCGTAGCATGTGAATGTCCATCCTTGGCTGAGAGTCATGGGGCCCACAGGAAACTGGGCCTGGAACTCCCCACTGGAGTGTTGCCGGGACTCCAGGGTCCAGGTGAGCTTGTGTTCTCCTGCCTTAGTCAGAACAAACCTGCCATATCCCTGCCGTGAGCCACACTGCAGAGTTATGTTCCCTCCTGAGGTCACCACAGGGCTGGACAGGGCTGAGAGCCTGGGTTTGCTGTAGAATCCTAGGAGGGGAGGAGGCAGGTGGTAAATGGACTCCCACCTCCCACATCATCCACCAGCTGGGCTGTGAGGGGACCCCTGGGAGCAGACCCCCTTCCTGAGGGCAGAGCCTGGGGCTGGGACCCCTGAATTTCCTCTTACCTGTCACCACCAGCTCTAGGGAGTCACTGCGCTCTGACCAGCCAGCAGGGCTCTGGTAGTAGTTGCAGTGGTATCTCCCTGCATAGTATTCAGTCATGGATGGGATGAAGAACTTAGCCTTATTCCTGGGTTGCTGTGCAGAGTCCTTGGAGGGCTGTGGGTTTCCTTCTTTGTACAGATGGAACTCCTGGGCCACCAGGGTCCCCTCACACCAGAGGGTCACTGGTGACATCTTGGTGATCACAGGGCCTGGATCAGCCCACAGGGTGGGCTTGGGCAGAGTCCCTGCAAGAGAATTAGAGGCTGGGTCCCTGCACAGCCCCTGCATATCCCACCCAGGCCAAGCCCCCTCCAGCCCTCCTCAGAATCAGCCCACACTGCTGTTCTCCATCCCACTGCCCAGGGTGGCTCCTGGTCGCCAGGGAGGAGGAGGACCAGGACAGCTGGGGACACTCACCAGCCTGCACTTGGGTCTGGGGGCCAAGAATCAGCCCTGGAAGAGAGTTGGTGTGAGAGGTGAGGCCCTGAAGCCTGAGCAGGCCCTCTCCTCCCCACAGCCTCCTGAGCCCTGAGGTCTCCTGATGAGGTGGGACAGGGTCCCTCCCAGAACAGGACGTCCCCTCCCTTCCTTCCATCTCACCAAGGCAGAGCATGGCTGTGAGGGTGGAGGTCATGGTGTCTCCTCCCTGTTCCTGGCTGTGCTAATGGAGATCATGGTGCCTGACAGGACAGAGGGACATACAGGGTGTGGCTACTGAGGGGTTGGGTCCTGCCTGTCACAGGGCTGTCACACCAGCAGCTGTACAGGAAGGGGATCTGCCCTCTGCAGAAACCAGGTTCTCCTTTCCTCCGGGCTGGGCTGGGGTAGGCCGGGCACTCTATAGACCGCTCAGTAGCAGTGGTGACTCTGCTCACACCTTCTGCTGGCTGCCCAACCTGTCCTCATATCAGCAAGGACCAATAAGTAGCAGCAGGAACCCTGGGTGCACCTTCTGCTGACCAAAGCACCTCTTGCAGGTGAAAGTGACATGGGGCTGGTCCTCCCCTCTCAGAGCCTCCCCTCTGGGCTCCTTCATCCATGGAACTAATATGTGGGTTCCTTGCCATGACCAGTGTTTTTCCCGTCCCTGGAGATGCTTCAAAAATGCAGGTTCATTTTGCAGGTGGACACGGAGCTGCTCACCTGAACCCCATTGCACATCTCTTTTTCACAAATTTCTTCTCTCTTTCTCTCTCTCTCTCTCATCGGTTTTATTTAGTTTTTCATGTAGCTCTCCATGCTCCAAGGCTTCGCTGCATATGTGGTGCTGGGGTTTGAACTCGCGTACTTGTGCATGCTAGGCAAGCACCGTAACTGCTGAGCCACTGCTCCAGCCCTCCTTTTTTTTTTTTAATCAATTTTATTTATTTTTTCATCTGGTTGTTTTTATGACTTTCAGTTGTGTATGGTTTGCTGGGGTTCGACCCTGAGTTCTTGTGCATACAGACAACTGCTCTACCACTAAGCCACCTCTCCAGCCCCCATAGATTCTTCATGTGCTGGGTCAAGTGCATTCTCTTCCAGCTCTTGTGTAAATTCAAGTATTGTTCTGTGGTTGCATCCTCCACACTGACCACCAGTGTCCTCACCATGTCCAACCTTGGAACCAGGCATGAGAGTCCTTGGTGAGGGTGTTGGTTCCTTCCGTGGACCTGCACATCTCAGACTCAGGAGCACAGCAGCAACACACAGGACGTGGGCAATCCACCTCAACTCTCCACACTGTGGGGAAGCAGAAAAAAGGGACAGTAAAACCCAATGACAGATGGAGGTGAACCAACCGATCCTCTGGGGTGAGGGCAGCTCTGGGGAAGGTGGCAAGTGGCCCCTACACAGGGCAGGAGGGGTTCAGAGCAGCTCTTGTCCCATAGGAAGTCTGGCACCAGGAAGGGAATGGACAGTAGCAGAGACGCATTGAGAGCACACAGATGCTACTCCAACCGCAGTCTGAACCCAGCGGGTGCCTGCTGGTATCCTGGGTGAATGAGGATTTCCTCCTCGTCCTTACAGACCGGAGGTCATGAATGCCTCTAGAGCTGAGGGGTGACACAGAGAAATCCTTCGCCTTTGGCACAGCGAGGAGCTTGGGAAGGTGTTGTCTGGGCTCCACGCGTCTCCGGGAGCTGACTGAGAGGCACAGGGTGTCAGTGGATCAGGGAGTGTCCGCAGGCAGGTGGTAAGCTGTGGGATGAGGTGGGTTTGCTGGTGTAGTCACTCACAGTCCTGTGTCAGCAGAGATCCTGTGTCTTACTGGAGCAGGGTGGAGCCTGCAGAGGGACCTGGTGAGATGGAGAGTGGGAACCAGAAAGGCTTTTGCAGAGGAGGCTGTGCAGTGTTGACAGAATGCGGCTGGACAGGGACAGGGGCCTAGAGTAGGGCCAGGAGGTGGCTGGATGTCTGGAGCCTTCTCAGGAGCCTGGGCTGTGCTGTTTGCAGGTGGAGGAGAAGCCCCGGGGCAGAGGGCAGCTCCTCTCTGTGCCTGGGCTGACTGGAGCAGCCAGCAGGTGTCACAGGAGGACTCCAGGGAGGAGGCTTGGACAGTGTGCCCTGACCAGCAGCAGAAAGTCTGGCTTACCTCCTGGCCCAGTGTGTGGTTTTGTTGCTTCCAAACTTCCTCCCTCTGACTTCCTTGTTTCTAAGAGGCAGCACCTCCTCATGCCCCTCCAGCAACACCTCTGAGTCAGTCCTGCTTCCTCATGCCCTCTTCTCTGACCCGCAGCTCCTCCTCTGATCCTGTGGACTCTGTCTCCATGCTCCAGCCACTAATGTTCCTGGGAGGGAATTCACTGGGTTCTGCTAAAGAACAGGGTAGACTTGACTACTGGCCAACCTTGAGCTGGTAACTGCCTTCCTCCTGTCTTCCTCAAGGTAGGATGAAGGTAATGGCTGCTGGTAGGATTAGCAGTTCCCCAGGCAAGGAAGGGGCTCCCTCTGTGGGGCTTTCCACTGCCTGGTGAAGACCAGTGGTTCAGTAGCCCTGTGGTGGCAAGGGCCAATCCATGCCCCAGCTCTGCCCTCCTAGTGGAGAACACAACCGAGAAGCAATCCTGCTGCCTGGGTTGTCCTGATTTGGAAGTAAAATGTCCCCCAGAGGTCACGCATTGAAGGCTTTGTCCCCAGGGCAGTGATGTCCACCTTTGAGAGGTGGTTGGATCATGAGGGCTCTGAGGTCATCAATGGGTTAATTCACTCATGGATTCACATCCTAACATGTTTGGGGGAAAGGTTTTGTTATAAAAATGAGTCCCCCCCCTCTTTCTATCACACTCTCCCTCCCTCTTCTGTCTCTTCCCCCTCCCAGCTGCCATGAAGTAATCAGCTCTGCTGTGCCACATGCTCCCTGCCATGTTGTTTCCCCCATAAGGAAGGAGCCAAGGGACCATGGACTGAGCTGGTTTAAACTATGAGCCCAAACGGATCTTTCCTCCTTTACGTTGATTTTCTCAGGCATTTTGTCACCGCAGCAGAAAGCTGTCTATGAAGTGCTTGGAATGGGAGATGACTACAAAGACTTGCAGACTTCAAGGATGCTGGAGAGCCACCTGAATTCTGTACTCAGCCAAACTTGCACTTGCATCTGGTGGTGGAAATTTCGTCAGTGGGATACTGCCTGAGCACTGCAGCAGGTCAGCCTTGACTCATTTGCTGGGAGTCCTACTTCACCCAGAAACCACTGGACTGGGGTGACTCCTTGTGATATAAGGAATTTACAGGGCATCATCAGTTTTCTCTTTTGCTTATTGAACTACAATTTATATAATGGTGGCTCCACCTGTATTTAATTCCTAACATTTCACCCCCAAAGAGAACCCAGTTCCTTTTAAGCATCCACCCCATATTCCCTGTTTCCCAACTCCTGCTTTCTGCATCTGGACTTACCTGCCCTTGGAGTGTCACGTGGACTCGCAAGCTCTGTGGTATTTTGTGTCTGCCTCCTTCACAGGGCACATTTCAAAGTCTATCCGTATTCCAGAGTGTGCCAGGACGTTCATCTTCCTCAACTGAACAATACTGTGTTCTATGCAGAATCACGTCCCCTCACCCCACTTCAATACTTAAACCACTTCTGAGACCCAGAATCCAAAGCTGAGAATGCGGTTCAAGTCACCGGTGGGCTTACAGGTTTCATCCAGCTTGGACATCTATGGCCATTATAACAAGTATTTCTTCTCATTTTCCCTCCTTCAGGAACTCCAGTCACATGTACGTTGCGTATGTTGTATTACTTGATGTTGCTCCACAGGCTATGAATGCACTTTCCTTGTTATGAAGCAAAATAAAATTCATTTAAAGTATGCTTTGACTTGAGAGAATTGAAGATTCACCTGCAGGATGCAGGGATGCTGGAGTGCATCCTGAATTCTATGCTCAGCAGAACCATCCCTTAAATCACATGCATTTGTAAGAAATAATTAAAAACTATTTTAAAAAAACACTGGAGGATCCAGATATTTTCCTCATTGTGGAAGGCCACAATGAGGTTTGCTTCAAAACTCTTCTGTAAACAGCACTGCTATACCAGTCAGTCAAGTTGAAGCTATAAAGTTTCATTTTTTCCCTTGGGTCCCCTTCCATACCTTTCATGTCATTTCTCAACCATATCAGCTTTGGTTGGCGATAGAGTTCAGTTGGTAGAGTGCTTGCCTAGCATGCACAAGAAGAAAAATATAAACCAACCATATAAGCTTCAACAACTGGGGGAAATAGAAATCACACTCCAGATCATTAACGGAAAAAGAAAAGATTCTCTGATTCTTGTATTTTCATATTAACAAATTTCAAAGGCAAAGGAAACCATGGATTTCATTTTTACTTGGTGCATGGTAATTACACTGAACTGTGGGCTTCACTGAGGCAGATTCTCACTTGCAACAGCGTAGTCCTATCAATGTCCCTCCCCAGGACCTACCCTTTCCCGCTCTGCCTCTCTCTCCGTGGCCACTTCTCTACTCTAATAGCTCCCTTCTATTTTCATGAGATCTCCCCCCTCCACACACACTTTTTTCTGTTTAGCATATGAAAGAAAACACACAACACTCGTCTTCCCAGTCTGGCTTATTTTACTTAATATGAGGCTTTTCAGTTCCACCCATTTTCCTGCATATGACAATATTTCACTCTTATTTACCCCATGTAAAACCCCGTTGTGTGCATAGACCACATTTTCTTTATCCATCCTTCTGTTGATAGACACCTGGGCTGGTTCTATAGTTTGGCTACTGTGAATTGTGCTTCTATAAATATGGGAATTCATTTATTTCTAGAGTGTGTGTCTTTATTTT
Source organism: Aplodontia rufa (assembly GCA_004027875.1). Taxonomy (NCBI): domain Eukaryota; kingdom Metazoa; phylum Chordata; class Mammalia; order Rodentia; family Aplodontiidae; genus Aplodontia; species Aplodontia rufa. Next base: position 15,554 of record PVKS010031308.1, on the reverse strand, counting down.
GTTTGGATAGATACCAAGGAGTGCTACAGCTGGATCGTATGTTAGTGGCCCTTCTGGCGTTTTGAGGAATCTCAGTACAGTTTCCACAGTGCTGTTAATTCCCAACAACAGTGTGAAATGGTCTACTTTCCTGCAATTTCTTTTCATCATCTTTTGTATCCTTGATGACTGCCATTGTGACTGTGGTGTTGGGGACAAGCCATTTCAATCCACAGTGGTGTCTTCTCGGTGCCTACACCCTGGGTGCCTGGAGATGGGGGAGCTATTAAGTTGTCCTTGCGTTGGTGAACTACTCTTTACATATATGCTAAGAAGCGATTGCTTGGGAACTATCATCATCATCTTAAGAATTCATGCAGATATTTTTATATTGCTTCTTTTTAGCCCTCTGATCTCCTTTATATGAAGTGGAATTTACTGGTTACTTTAAACACGCTCACACCTGCACACCTGATACCCTGAGTTTCTCATTTTAAACACTCACCCAAGGATAGGCACTTCACTGCTACACTCCCGTGGAGCCTGGGTCCCCTCCTCCTCTCATGGAGTGGAACTTCTGTACCACTGACTGCATGCTGGTCCCAGGTCTTGGTGACCACATCACTTTGCCCTCATTCCTCTCTGTGTATTCTTCTCCACTGGGGGAACTTTCATTTCTCTTTTCTGACTTCTGATTGCAATAGTGCACATTTCAGAGATATTATGTGCAGCACTTTTAGATGCTAGGAGCAGTTGAGGGCCTCCAGTAGACACAGCCATGGTCCACCTTGACCCTAGGGTCTGAATCCAGGATCCTCTCACGTCTCAGCCTGCCCACCTCCTGTCCTAAGGAGGTTTGCGGTTAACCACGGTGGAGCCCCTCCTTGCAACATGCACCACTGACCCCAAACCCCTCTGGGGTTTTGTGGCAATCACCTCTCAAGGGGGACGCTGAGGCCCAGAGAAGGGGCATTAACGCTCACATGAACACAGACAGTGGATGAGGACAACCAAGAACGATCAAAAGGTCAGCTTCCTCCTGCAAACCCAGAACACAAACCTAAGTGTTCTTCCCAGAGCCTCAAACCCAGAGCTCTGGCAAGAGGTAATAACGGTGCCCAAGGAGCAATGGTGCATAGAGGGTCAGGAATGACTCAGGAGTCGCTTTTCAGAACATGGGGGTGAACATAATGGGTATGGATAAAGTGGGACATTGATAAGGGGAAAGTTTTATAGAAAACAAGCCATGCTCCAGGGTCTTGAGAGACTCTTGTTATTCTCCTACATTTCCCTGTCTCTCTCTGCTCCCATCTCCAGGTCAAAGCTCCAGGGGAGAAGCACAGCAGCTGCTCACGGTTGGTTGCTCTGTGTCCACGCGTGGAGGAAGCTGTGTCTTCCCCAGAGCATCTCCAGGGCTGGGGGATGGCTGTCCTAGCTAGGAGCCCACAACCCTGCACTCTGGATGAACTGAAGGGGAGAAGGATCCCCCAGGGGAGGCTGAGAGGGGAGGACCAGCCTGTCACTCTCACCTGGAAGGGGAGGCTCAGGAGGACACCTGGTGTATTTCCTGCTGCATCCTGGCCCTGGAGAGACGTGGACAGATCAGGCACATACTGAATGTGGTCAGAGGAGACCTGAACTCTGTCTGAAGGATCTGCAGAGAAACTGGAGCCCAGTGTAGTCACATTCCTAGAAAAATATGACCAGGCACAGAGGCAGGCAGTTGCCCGTCCTGTGAGGCTGCAGGTGAGACAACCTCACGGCACAGAAGAGACAGCCTCCAATTAGCTCCACCCTGCATATCTGACTGCCTCGCCAGGCACTGTGACCTCTGGGGTCAGTGGGAGGAGATGCCATGATGCTTCTACTCTCACGGCCCTGCTTTTTCTTAGTGAGATGGGAAGCAGGTGAGGGGATGCCCTGGTCTGGGAGGGACCCCACTCAATAACCAGGCCCTGGCCCATCAGGAGACCCCAGGGCTCAGGAGGCTGTAGGGAGGAGAAGGCCTGCTCAGGCTTCAGGGCCTCACCTCTCACACCAACTCTCTTCCAGAGCTGAGTCTGGGCCCCAGGACCCGAGGGCAGGCAGGTGAGTGTCCCCAGCTGTCCTGAGCCACCCTGGGCAGTGGGATGGAGAATAGCAGTGAGGGCTGATGATGGGAAGGGCTGGAGGGGGCTGGGCTGAGGGCTGGGATGTGAGGGGGCTGTGCTGTACACAGCCTCTGATCCCCTTGCAGGGACCCTGCCAAAGCCACCCTCTGGGCTGAGCCAAGCTCTGTGATCACCTGGGGGAAGCCAGTGACCATCTGGTATGAGGGGACCCTTGAGGCCTAGGAGAAACATCCCTAAGAAGAAGGAAGCCCAGGGCCCTGGGATGGATGGGCCCCACGGGAGCCCAGGGACAAGGCCGCTTTCACCTTTGCATCCATGGAAGAGCAATTTGCCGGTTGATATGACTGTTACTTACCAGAGCCCTGCTGGCTGGTCAGAGAACAGTGACCTACTACATCTGGTGGTGACAGATGAGAGGTCATTTGGGGTCCCAGCCCCAGGCTCTTCCCTCAGGAAGGGGGTCTGCTCCCAGGAGTCCAGCCTACCAGCCCATCTGGGGGATGATGTGGGAGGTGGGAGCCCTTTTAACACCTGCCTCCTCCTCTCCTAGGATCCCATACCAAACCTATCTCTCAGCCCTGTCCAGCCCTGTGGTGACCTTAGGAGGGAACAGGACCCTCCCATGTTGCTCGGTGCTGGGATTTGGCAGGCTTGACCAACACAGAAGAAGACAAACTCACTGGTACCCTCGACTCACAGCATCTGTACACTGTGCAATCCCATGCCCTGCTCCTTGTGGGCCCCCTGACCTATGACCAGAGGTGGACATTCTCATGCTAATTCTACTACAGGAGAACTCTCCATGTGTGGTCAGAATCCAGAACACCCCTGAATTTCTGGGGAAATCACTGAGGAAGCACCATCCTTTCCTTTTGATGACTCAGGATCTGAAGCATGTCCCCAGGGGACATCTTGGTGGGTGAATGAGGGCGGGATGCCAGGGTTCATGAGCCCATTGACACAGAGGATGGGACACGGTGAGAGCAGAGCTGAGAGACTGAGGGAGACAGTGACAGAACAAGCCAGAGTGTCCCCCAGAGGAGGGCTTTCACGCGGCTCCATGGCTGGTCAGCTCCAAAGCCCTCTCCAAGTGTGACCTTCACCGTGCCACATGCAGAACAGACACACCTCCTCCTGCCTACTGCCTGGTGTTGTGTGTGTTTGTGTACACACTCGGCTGTGCTTGCAGCACTCACCTCTATGGTTTTATTGATGGATCATGGATACGTAGATGAACACATGTATACACATGTTTGTGTGCTTATGCGTACATGCACATACACACATGGTCTATGGCTTATCGTCTTCCGTCTGACTTATTCTCACCCAGTGTGCATGATCCTCTCTTTGGTTGGTCCATGCAATGGCAGTCACACTCCAGAAACCTGAGCATCTTCTTCATGACCATGAGCTTCCACCACCCTTGGAAAATGCATATTTAAATAAACTCACGTTAGGTTTAGTGCATGTGTGCATGTGAGAAGACAAGGCCTACTGTATACACTGGTTCCTGCAGCGTGCGTGGATGGCGTAGCAGCAGGTGACCCTGTAGGAGCTGAGTGTGGGTGGTGACCCTGAGTGGTTTGTGCTCCTGAGGCTCAGGAGCCTGAGGACAGCCCCTCACCCTGAAGTTGGGTCCTCAGGGGGTGAATCAGTGCAAACTCACCTTCAGGGGAAACCTCATGGGGTCTCATGTCCAGACTGGACAGAGGGCATGAGGGATTGATTACGTCTGAGTGAGGAGGTCATTGACCTGGTATCTGGGCCCAGAAAAAGGCTTTCCATGGTGACTCAGGAAAGGAAACTAAATGAAAAAACATACATGAGGCCAGAGGGCACCCCAAGCAGGGAAGTGCTCAGCAGTCTCTCCATGCAGTCAGGAGAGGAGAATATACCTGAGGAGGTATATTCTCACCAACACCTTGAGGTTTTCTCACCCAAGGCCTCACCAACACCTGTATTTCTTGGTTTTCAGACAATGTTGACACCGTCACCCATCTCAGGACAGAGCAGACTCCAGGACAGTGAGTCAGGAAACTTCTCAGATCTGGACTCTGAGGTTCAAGTCCTGTCCTGTCCAGGGGAGGTGGATGGCCTGGAAGGATAAGCTGGGATCCTGGGATGAATTGGGTCTGCCCTGACCTCTTATGTCTGTGTCCACATCCCAGCCTCTCCTCCCCAGGACTACACAGTGGAGGAGAATCTCATCTGGATGTGCGTGGCTGGCTTAGTTCTGGTGGTCCTTGGGGTTCTGCTGTTTCAGGCTCAGTATAGTAAGAGAAGGACCCAAGATCAGCCAGTAGGTGACCATGAGGGAGAATCACACACCACTCAGAGAGGTAGATGCTTGGCTATGAATCTGACAATCCGAGAGTTTCTTGAAGAAAATCTGGGCACAGGTGGGGTGGCTGTGAGCTGGGAATGTCTAGCTGAGCTACATGGTTGGGGGCAGGGAAGGTCTGGGGAGGTCAGCGTGGATAAGTCTTCCTCCATTAAATCACCCAACCTGCCCCCAGTGCAGTGGACAATACCCACGAGTCCCCTTCTTTCCTTACCCTCAGCATCTCTGCAGTGCTCCCTCGCTCTGGCACTTTGGTGTAATTCACCTGCTGCTTGGTAATTAGAATGCTGTAGCATTGTAATTGTAATTGCTGATAGCAGCTATTGAGTCTCAGTTTCTTCAGCTCAGTGCATCATCTGGTTGAAGCAACAGAATAAATTGGCAGAGGTCAGATCCACTGCAGTGACCAAGTCCAGTGTTGAGACCCTTTGCTCTTCTTCAAATGATACTTTCTGGTTTCTCTAGGAATCACGTGGAATCCGCACACCAGTGTTGGGTGGGAGCCCAGTGGTGAGCTCAGAAACCAAACTGTGACAAAGGTTCTGTTTTAGGGTACAGATTTGGGGTGTGCCAATTTCTTGGGTGATTTCCCTCCACCAATCTCCAGCTGCCTGTGTGACATCCCTAAGGAGGGGGCTGGAAGTTGCACATGGAGTGTGTTTCACAAGGAGTGTGGGCAGCTGCACTGCGCCATGAGGGTACCCTCAGTGTGTGCCTGCTCCCTCTGCTTACTGAAAAGGACCATCCCCAGCTTAGGCCACCATCTCGATGGCATAATGCTAGAAAACCCTGTCATTTCCACATTATAGGAAGAAGAGACGAGCACATCCTGTTGGGAGAGAACATGGAGCACAGAGCTATCATGAGCTAACGGCAGGAGGAGGAAGTGGCTCATTCAATTGAACGAGCAGATTGGACTGAGTATCAACAAGGACATGCAGAGCAATGGCTCCTGGTGTGGGCTCCAGAGGAGAGGGTGCACCTGTGCACCAGGCTGCAACCACAAGGACGTCACCAGCCCTGTTGCTCATATGGCCAAAAATTGTGGAATCCAAATCCATCCAACGAAGAAAGGAGAGATGGTAGCCATATGGATATTAAGAAGAAAAGAAATTGTACAAACTAATCTACCAACAATTTAGATCAGCTTTCAGAAAGAAGAGAGTCAATGAATTATAACCAAGGACAGCCTGCAGGATTCCTCCTGGATGTAACCAGGTGTGGGCATTTAGTGTCCAGGGAGGTGCTGTCAAGATGAGCCCCAAACTTACAGGAAAGCAGAGACCCCTGTCCTGTGTTGTGGTGGGCACACAGAAGGTGGTGCTGGGCAGCTGGTTCCAGATGGGAAGAGGAGGGCTGGGGCAGGGTGGCAGTGGTCACACTGACTCTGGCGTCTGAGGTCCACTCATGACTGTTTTGCAAGCTCCCAGGATTCCTCACACTTTAGACAGGAGTGGTTGAAGGAAGGAGAAGTCCACAGTCGGCAGGGTTTTGAATACCAGTGTGTTGGCGTTGGGTGCTCCTCAACATCAGGGTCATCTGCCTGAGCAGCTTGCCTGGGTCCTATCCACATTCAGCACCTGCCACGTGAGACTGTGCCTGTCCACGTGACAGGAAGTGCATTGAAACCCACAGGTAAAGTCCTTCCAGCAATCACCAGGGAAGGAGCTTCCCACCCACCCCCTGCAGAAGCACTGATTATCACCCAATGAAGGCCAAGAATTCCCATCTCACCCTGGAGCAAGGAGTGTCCATCAACAGGCAGTGAAGCAGGGTAACAGGAGCAGACCCACTGCTGCCACCTGGCCCTCCTGTGTGGCTCAGCTCAGACCCAGGGATGCCCTGTAGGGGGTGATCATGAACAAAGTGAGTGCAGGCTCTGGTGGCCAGAAGGACACTATCCAAGAGGCCACTTCAGACATGGAGATGATCTTGCTGGGTGGCTGGGAGAGAAGCATAGCCCATAGAGCTGCTCCCGGGCACCCCCATGTGCCCACCCACAAGCTCCTCTGGATGCCTGTCTGTGGACCTCCCTCTGCCTGGGGATCCTCAAGTTCCCCGTGCCGATGGCCTCTCAATGTGACTTCCCCAGCCTGCAGGTGTCTCCTGAGGACAGCCAGCTCCACTGCAGGATCTAGTGAAGACACAACCTGACCCCATCAGCACACACACAAGGCTCTGGGCGCCTGAGAACCTGCTTTGGCCACATATGACCACCTGGTCTTGCTGTGCTGCCCAGATGGTCTCGTGAGCTCAAGCCGTCCCCTCACCACTGCCTCTTCAGTCCAGTACCACTGTGCTCAGCTCTCACAGAGCTTTGAATCAGGGAGGTTTTCCTCTTTGTTCTATCTACGTCCTTTTCCCATGTGACAAAACTGTGGAAGGGATTGTCCCCTGGGCACAAGAAGCAGCAGGTTTGGGGGAGGTGTAGCTGCCCTCTGCCTGCGTCCCAAGAGCCCCCATCCAGAGTCCTGGATGGCCTGCTCCACGCAGCCATCTGCAGAGTGCTGATCCCTCCAGGCAGGGAGACCTCCTCAGCACTAGGCGGAGTTCAACTCCCACAACAGAAAGATGAACACAACGGAACAAAGTGCTAGGGAGATGAAGAGCAATCATTCAGTGATTGACAGAGATAAATATGCACCATAGCCTCTGAGAAATTAGATGCAGCACAAGTTTCTCTCCAGAGGCAGCATGAGTTTCTCACTCAGTAGGTCTGTATCAACAACTCAGCAATATTATGAGTTAGAAGAGGATGTTTAACTAATTTCAATGATGTTAGATAACAGATGAGATGAATGGAAACTAGGGAATTGTAAAAACATTGTAGAAATGAGTCAGGCGCAGCTGCCCAGGGCCTTCATTGCAATGACTCTGGAGGCTGAGACAGAGGGATGGCAAATTCAAATACAGCCTGAGATACTTAAAGAAAACAAGACTAAAATAAAAAGTAGAAAGAACTGAGGGCATAGCTCTGTGGAAGAGCCCTTAGGTAGCACACCCGGAGTCTGGGTTCCATTCTTGTTCCATAAAGAAAATTTAAAAACGATGTTAAAGATGAAACCAGACTGAAAACCAAGGAGCACAGAGTCACCAGAATTGAGACCAAGGAGCACTCCAGACCATTCTCTTATGAGTGTGGATAAAGTGAAGGAGGTGAAGCAACAACCTACAGGGTACAGTGGATGTGCAGCAGGTCAAGCACATCCAACCTCTGCTAATGGGATTTTTTAAATTCAGAAATTTATATTTTGAACAATCAAACAAGCTTCTAATGTAATTATAAAATATATAGATATATTCTGAAAATTAGATTTACCCCTAAGAGCCCCCCCAATAACCCACCCTTATCCCTACCCCTCCTTCCCAGTACATCTCTACAAATGCCTTAGGTTGTATGACATTACATCTTATCCAGATTTAAAACATGATGATAGACCTCCTTTCCAAATGGCCAGGGTCTAGCTCTAGCCTCAACAGATGAGTGAAGACATTCGATCCTTGGTTCTCTGGGTTATGCTGATTTCGCTCAGCATAATTTCTTCCATAGCCATCCATTTACCTTCAAAGGCTGCAATATCATTGTTTCTAATTGCTGAGTAGAACTCCATGGTATATATATAGCACAGCTTTTGGATCCATTCATCCAGTGAGGGACATCCAGATTGTTTCCATAATTTAGCTATTGTAAATTGAGCTGCTATGAACATCGATTTCGCTGTATCACTGTAGTGTGCTGACTCCAAATTCTCTGGGAAAATATCGAAGAGAGGAATAGCAGGATCATATGGTGGGTTCATCCCTAGTTTTTTGAGGATTCTCCACACTGCTTTCCAGAGGGGCTGTACCAGTCTGTGGCTCCACCAACAGTGTGCTAGTGTGCCTATCTCTCCACAACCCCGCCAGCATCTATAATTGTTTATTTTCTTCATTGTTGCCATTCTGACTGGCGAGGGGTGATATCTTAATGTAGTTTTCATTTGCATTTCTCTGATTACTAGTGATTTAGAGCACTTTCTCATGTGTGATTGTCATTCTTTACAAATACAGAAAAATTAATTCTCAAATTCCTTTGGAACAACAAGAAACCCAGAAAAGCCACAACATTACTAAGCAAGAAAGATGAAATAGGTGGTTTTGCAATACCAGATCTAAAATTATACTACACAGCTATAGTAACAAAAACAGCATGGTACTGGTATCAAAACAGGAATGAAGGCCAATGAATAGAAGACTCTGAGAGAAACCTAGAAATCTTGAAACATCTGATCTTCGACAAAGGGCGTCAAAATATAACATGGAAGAAAGACATTCTAGTCAACAACTCATGCTGGACAAACTGGACAGCCATTTGCAGGAAGTTGAAATTAGATCCTTATTTCTCACCGTGCACAAAAATAAAATAAAAATGAATCAAGGAACTAGAAATTAAACCAGCTACCACTCAACTGCTAGAAGATAAATTAGAAGCAACACTCCAGCATATGTGAGATGGCAATGACTTCCTCAACAAGACTCCCAAAGTGAAAGAATTTAAATCAAGAATTAATGAGTGGAATGCCATTAAGCTAAAATATTTTGCTCAGGAAAAAAAATTTATCAAAGCTGTCAAGAGAGAACCGACAGAATGGGAGATCATCATGGCCTGTATTCCTCCGACAGGGAACTAATATCCAAAATTTACAAAGAACTAAAAAACAATATCAAAAAATCAAACAACCCAATCAATGAATGGGCCAGAGAGCTAAACAGAAACTTCTCAGTAGAGGAAATAGTGCAAACCAATGAATACATGAGAAAATGTAATTATAGAAATACAAATGCAAACTACATTAAGATTTTACCTTACTCCAGTCAGAGTGACAAAGATGAAGAACGCAAATACTAACAGATGCTGGAGGGGTTGTGGGGAGATACGAACACTAGCACGCTATTGGTGGAACTGCAGATTGGAATAGCCACTTTGAAAAGTAGTGTGGATACCCCTCAAAAAATTAGGGATGGATCCCCCATATGATCCAGCCATTCCTTTACTGGCTATTTTCCCAGAGGAGTAAGAACCTGTATATTGCAGCGACATAGCAAAATCAATGTTCTTAGCAGCTCAAATTACAATAGCTAAATTATGGAATCAACCCAGATGCCCCTCTGGTGAATGGATCCCAAAGCTCAGGAGTTCTACTCAGCTATTAGAAACGATGATCTTACAGCCTTTGAAGGTAAATGGATGGCAATGGAAGAAATCATGCTGAGCGAAGTCAGCCAAACCCAAAGACTCAATGGTCGAATGTTTTCCCTCATTTGTGGTGCCTACAGCAAAACCCAGACTTGGGTTAAAAGTAGACAAACTCATGTAGTCGACCCAGCAAAGGGATAGCAACACATAATCTAGGGGATCCATAGATACACAGGGTGAAATGTGGGGGGAGGGGAGAAGTGAGGGGAGGAGAGAAGAAGGCAGGATAGGGAGGGATCTGGGGAGAAAATCAACAATGCAGCATACTCTTTACCCCCTCAAGAAGCCAAATAATACTTCTGATAATGGGGGTGAAGTGTACAGAAGCATGGGGTCACCTCCTCAGCCTGAACTGTGGGGTTGTTGTTGATGGACACCAAGACACCTCTCCTTGACTTAACTGACATCTACATACCTGCTCCTCAGGACCAAAGCTGCTGACTTGCAGAAGGAGATGGTCCAGGGGTATTGTAGGAAGAAGGGCTGTGGATTAGATGGTACACTATGGAAACTGATTGTGATCTAAGGTATCAATGGGACAGTTATTTGGACTTCATAGGGAGAGGCCTGAGCAGCCTGAGATCCATCCCTAGCTCATCTGGTCTTGATGGGAGAACCAGGAGGCCATGCCAAAGACCTGACTCCTTCTTCCACCCACAGATCTGCCTTTAAGTCCCAGAGCCCAGGGAAGACCCAGGGATGGCCAGGTGGTAAGATCTCTAGCCCAAGCCTTCACTTCAGCTGCCAAGCTCCCACCTTTAGTGGCCTTGCCATCCATATGAGTGTCACCTCTTAGTCTTCCCCTCCATCCTGTCAGGACATCCTATGTCTCTGCAGCCAAACCCAGGCTCTCAGCCCTGCCCAGCCCTGTGGTGACTTCAGGAGGGCACATGATCCTCCAGCACTCCTGGACACTGGACTCATTGCGATACCCTGCATGCTATTCTAGGCCCAGTTCTTGGTGGGCCCGGTAACCCACAGCTGGGGGTGGACATTCACATGTTACGGTTATTACAGGAGCAACCCCTAGGTGTGGTCAGAACCCAGGGAGCCCCTGGAGCTCCTGGTCTCAGGTGAGGAATTCCCATCTCTCACTCCATCATTCATTGAGTCTGCAAGATTGTTGTCAGAGGCCCAGGTTGAGAGAGACATGGAGGGGGACAGGAGGAGGCAGGGTTGGGCAGCATCCAGCTCCTCAGCCCTGGCTCCTCTTCCCTCCAGGGATGTGCAGGAAGCCCTCCCTCCTGAGCCAGCAGGGCCCTGTCCTGGCCCCAGGAGAAACCTGACCCTGCATTGTTGCTCTGACATCAGCTATGACAGATTATCTCTATCCAAGGAGCGGGGACAGGACCTCCCCAAGAGCCCTGGCCAGCAGCCTCATGCTGGTCTCTCTCAGGCCGACTTCCCCCTGGGTCCTGTGAGCAGCTCCCTTGGGGGTCGGTACAACTGCTATGGTGGACACAGCTCCTCCTTTGAGTAGTTGACCTCCAGTGACCCCCTGGACCTCCTGCTCACAGGTGACAAACTCAGAGGGTGCATTCAGGGACTTAGACTAGGCACAGTCCTGCTAGGGAGGCCTAGGAGGTGATGGCCAGGGTGAGTGTTGGGGTCTCAGGAAGGAGAGGAATATGGGAAGGCTGGGCATTTCAGAGAATATGGACAGAGAAACCAATGGTCTTCAGAGAGGCACTGGTGAGGTCTCAGCTCAGAACAAGCTGAGCCTTTCCTCACCCACCCTTCTTCTCTCTAGGACAGCTCCCTGTCACACCCTCCCTCAGTGTAGCCAGGTCCCATGGTGTCCTCGGGATCAAGTGTGACTCTGCTGTGTTGCTCAGTGAGATGTTTAAACACTCTCCTTCTGTCCAAGGAGGGGCGTCTGATTCCCCTGTGTCTGAGATCAAAGTACCGAACTTGGCAGTACCAGGCAGAATTCTCCATGAGTGCTGTGACCTCAGCCCTTGGTGGAACTTACAGTTGCTATGGTTCTCAAAGCTTGTCCCCCTACCTGTTGTCACAGCCCAGTGCTCCCATGGATATGGTGGCCTCATGTGAGGGTCCCTGACTCCATCCCCTGATAACTCAAAGGTCCTCTCTGGGTCCTGCTATAGGAGAGCTCTCACTGAGATGAGGATGAGGGGGCCTAAGGAGAGTCAGTCTGGGAGTTTTGTGTCTCAGAGAGGAAGAGGCCAATTGGGGTGCTCCAGAACATGTGCAGCCCACTCCCAGGAATTCAAGAAGGTGTAAGTGGGGAGTAAGAGGGCCCTGGGAGCCCACAAGCAGGTGCAGGAGGATGAGCAGAGACAGGTCCCCTGGGGCAGCCTCCACCCTCACCCTCCTGGTGACCTCAGTCCCAGCATCCTCTGGGGACCCTAGCCTACCACTCCCAGGACCCAGGTCACCAGCTGGTGAATCTCAGAAGCTTCTGTAAGAAGAGTTTCTTACATTCCTGGGCAGTCTGGAAACACCCTCAGCCATATAATTCCTAGTTGTAATCAGCTCAGCTTGTGTCCAGGGCACTGGCAAAGAGGGGGCAGGAACTCCAGGTTGCAGGAGAATAAGGTCAGGCAGAGGAGGTTCTGGGGCTCAGTCTGGGGGGAGTAACTAGCTCAAGTGGGGAACTGGAGTCCAGCCCTCACCTCCCCATCTCTCCCCAGGATGCCCTGAGTATCAGTTCCACACCCCCATGGACTGGGAACCCCATAGTGATAAGTGAGGGGCTCTGGAGAGATGTGGGATCCTGGGGGCAGGATCTGAGCTGAGGAGTTGGAGCACCCTTCTCTGGAGATGCTGATGTGGATTAGACCCTCTCCACTGGGCCTCAGTTTCTCCAAATGTAGAGGATAGGTCTGGCTCTGGAGGAGGCAATTCCATAGAAGCTCTGTCTGACAAAGTCCAGACTTGGGGATTGGCTAGGCAAAGCCAGCCCTGGAAATTGCCAAAACCACCCCTTCTAGGAATTGGCTGTGTTCTAGTAATTATGGATAGAGGAGAGGTGTGGTCCAGACCTGCAAGTTCCTTTCAGTGGGGTCCTAGGCTGTGCCCTTCTTGGAGAGGAGGTCTTCTAGGGAAGCCTCCAGGATCTGCTTCTGTAGGCACCGTCTCCTATGTGCAGTGACAGTGACATTGTTCAGGGAAGCTGGCTCAGGGCCCTCACGGTGTTCAGGCTCTTTCCCTCCACCTCACAGATGAGCTCTGGTGGAGATAATGAGGCTGGAGGGCAGACTCCGGTTCAGGCCCCAGACCTGCTGCTTGCTGCTGGGGACCTGAGTGAGCCTCTGTTTCCTCATAACTTGGTGGGTGGGTGGTGCCATGTTGCATAATCCATAGGATTGGTGATGACGGTGCAAAGACCCAGCAGGGGCCTGGCACACAGTAGGGCTCAGTTAAGCAGCACCTTTCTCATTCAATATGTCACAGGTGTCCAAGGACTGGGAAGGGGCCTGAGGTCAGGGTCTCAGTGACGTCCTCCTGCTTCTTGTCCTACTTTCCCTCTTCCTCTGACCCTGGAATTGGTGGCCTTGAGGATCATCCCACACCCCAGTGCCCAGGCCCTCAGCTGCTGAACCAGTGGAAACTCCTCTCCTGGGATTTATCAGTGTGGTTCAGAGTCCCAGGCTGCACAGAGCACACAGGGGCAAGAACATCTCTCATCTGGGAAACTTTTTCTCTCCAAACCTGAGCTTTGGGGCTCAGCTAGACTTTGCTCCAACGTGACTCAGACACAAGCTCTGAGTTCACAGACACAGTGAGAGGGACAGAGAGACCTGGGCAAGAGGTCAGGTCACCAGGATCTCCACAGGGTCCTGTGAGAATAGACCTGCGGGTGCAGCCAGGAGGACAGGGCTCCTCCCAGACTCACAGTCCCACTCCTCCACCATGGTTCTCAGGACCACTGAGACCATCAGCCCATCACAGAACAGGTCAGACCCCCAAATCATGGTGTCACAAGAGTTCTCAGCTCTGGGGCTGAACTCTGTTGGTCAAGTCCTGACCAGGGGAGGCGGGAGCCCTGGGTGGACATGCAGCAATCATGGGATGATCTGAGTTACTCCTGACCTCTGATCCCTTTGTCCCCAGGATTACACAGTGGACAACCTCATCTGGATGGGTGTGACTGGCTTGGTCCTGCTTCAGGTTCAATACAGCCAGCGAAGGACCCAAGATACAGCCTGGAGGTGATCATGAAGGACAGCAGTGGCCACTCATAAAGGCAGAGACTTGGACATGAATGTGAGGATCTGAGATGTTCTGGAAGAACACCTGGGCACAGGTGTGTGAGCTGTGAGCTGGGAATGTTGAGTTGAGCTATATGGTTGGGTCTGGAAAGGTCTGTGTAGAGAAGTCTTCCTCCATTAGTTTGTCCTACCTGCCCCCAGTGCAGTGGACATTATCCATGTGTCCCCTTCATTCTTCCCCCTAAGCTTCTCTGGAGTGCTCCCTGGCTATGGCACTTCAGTGTAAATCACCCTGCTGCTTAAATCACTGTATTGATGATACCTGCTATGGGTCTCAATTTCTTCAGCTCAACACAAAATCTGGTTGAACCAACAGAATAAATGTGCAGAGGTCAGATGCACTGCCACGACGAAGTCCGAAATGATGTGGTGAGACCCTTTGCTCTTCTTCAAATGATACTTCATCATTTCTCTAGGAATCGTGTGGAATCTGTGTTTTATTAGTGAGTTCTGTGCCATCTTGGTTGTCTTTTGATAACATGTACTTTTATTGAATTTCCTCTGTTTGAGGGTGTTGAGGGTTGTTTTCTTGTTCTTCTGTCTGGAGTTTATCTTTGAGAATTCTTTGTAATACTGGTTTTCTGTTCATGGATGCTACAAGTTTGATTTTATTGTGAAATGTTCTTATTTCCCCTTTGAATTTGAAGATGAGTTTGGCTGGTTATAGTATTCATGGATTCAGGTTGTGGTCATTCAGATATTGAAATATCTTTCCATTGCCATCCATTTACCTGCAGGCTACAATATCATTACTTCTAATAGCTGAGTAGAACTCGATTTTGTGTGTGTGTGTGTGTGTGTGTGTGTGTGTGTGTAAGGCAATTTGGTTGATTCCATAATTTAGCTATTGTAATTGAGCTGCTATGAATCTTGATTTTTCTTTGTTACTATAATATGCTGATTCTAACTCCTCTGGGAAAATACCCAGCAGAGGGATAACTGGTTTGTAGAGTGGATCCAACCCTAATTTTTGAGGAGTCTTCATGCTTTCTGGAACAGCTATACACGAAATCATGCTGAGTGAAGTTAGCTAAACTTAGAGAGTCAAGGGTCAAATGTCTTACATCATTTATGGAGGCTAGAAATAAACCCAAGCTAGGGAGAAAGGGGAGTCAAACACATGTATTGGACCCAACAACGGCATAGCAACACATAATCTATAGATGTATAGGTTGGGAGATTGGAGGAGAGAGGTGGGGGGGTTGGGAAGGGAGGGAAGTTGTGGGGAATCTAGGGAGATAATCAACAATGTAATATATCTTTACCACCCCGAGAAGTCAAATAATAGTTATGCAATCATTTAATTCAAGAAAATTCACAATCATATGTTTATTGTTTCTAATAGATGAATATATATATATATATATATATATATATATATATATATAATCAGTTCTCTCCTTCAACCTCCTACCCTACACACACACACACACACACACACACACACACACATACACACACACACTTGTATCTGTTACGGGGCATAACACAGAAGAATCAAAATACTGGGATGTGGGCCACATGTGGGTAATTATGGTTTAGGATCAAATACATACCATATTGTTACTTTAAATGCATTTATGACTATACAACAAGTCAACTCCTTAGTAAGAAAAAGAAAAGAAATATCTCCTTCTTTTTAGAGTCTGAGC
>PVKS010031307.1:0-23556 GCA_004027875.1 Aplodontia rufa | reverse complement strand
TCTCTCTCATTGTCCCCTCTTTCTTTTCTTTTTCTTTTTTTTTTAAGAAAGAAGGAGAGAGAGAGAGAGAGGGAGAAAGAGAATCAATTTTTATTGAGTTTTTCACATGGCTTTGGTTGCTCCGACACTTAGTTGTGTACGTGGGTGCTGGGGTTTGAACCCGTGTACTTGCGCATGCTAGGCAAGCACCGCAACCGCCAAGCCACCGATCCAGCCCCATCCCCTCTTTCTTTTAAAAAATAAAAATAAAAAAGGAAAAGGAAAACAAATATTAATAGCTGGAATAAACTCTAAACTCAGTTTCTGAGTTCAAAGCGTAGCTGATCAAGAATGTTTCTAGATACCGGGACGATGACAGAAAGAGGCAATCTGACAGACTCTCCTGGTCTGCAGTGAAAATGCCACAAAGGTTGTGCACACATGAATCACTGAGATTTCTCTGAAGTTTATATCAAGCTGTCCAACTTTAACTTATAGGGCTACAGGAGAAAATCATTTTTAATTTCAGTAACTACAAGCCTTAACAGAGGTAGAAAACTGGAAATATTATTTTGAAGAGTCACAGCCAATTCCCAACTGGAATTCAGAATGCAGCCCAGATTCCAGGTAGAAATAAAGCATTAGAGAAAAATAAATAGGACAGCAATGTAGTATCGAGTGCACTGCGATTTTCTTCTGAAACATAATTCTTCTCTGAAAAGTCACCCTCATTTCTACTAAATACAATCGAAGTAAGACTAATTTATTTACACAATAAATTCAAGTTCATTCAAATGTGACATGGCATCAGCCTTGGCTAACTATGTGAATATACATTTGTTCTTGATTGTTTGATAATGATTCCCCCTCAATTGTAACTCCATATTCAACTAATAAAAAAATTCCAAAAAAAACCCAAAAAACAACAACAAAAAAAATTCAAGCCCATTAAACTTGATCTAATTATTTATATAAATGCAGTCAAAATAGTAATTATTGACCATATAGCCTCTTTTAAAAAAAAATGGTTTGCTTTGTTGGAATTTTATTTTTTTTATGAGTGAGAGAGAAAAAGAATCAATTTTTACTTAGTTTTTCATGTGGCTTTTGTTGCTGCTATACTTCGTTGTGTACCTGATGCTGGGGTTCAAACCCATCTTCTCACACATGCTAGGTAAGCGGCATAACTGCCGAGCCAAGGCTCCAGCCCCATTTTTCTGGAATTTTTGATAAGGAACTTCAGATTAGGCTTGCAAAGCCTCTTGAAGCTAGGAAAATAAGCCAAGGACTCACCATCAAACTTTACCTGTAGTACCTAAAAGTTTGGGTGAAATCCTCTCTTACTTTTTTTTTCACATTTAGTTTTTCCAATTTTTTATTGGTGCAGTATAATTATATAGTATAGTGGGATCCATTGTTACACATTCATATGTGCACACAAAATAACGTAATTCAATTAATATAATTCCACGGTACCTCCCTTTCCCACTTCTCCTCCATCCCACTAGTTTCTTTTCTATATCCTATTGGTCTCCCTTCTATTTTCATGAGATTCAACACACAGACACACACACACACACACACACACACCCCTCTTTTTCCTTTTTTTCTCTATAGCTCGCAGATTAGAAAAAACACATGACCCTTGACCTTCTGAGTTTGACTTATTTCCCTTAATATAATGCTCTCAAGTTCCATCCATTTTCCTTCAAATGACATCATTAAATTCTTCTTTATGGCTGAATGGAACTCCATTATGTGTATATACAACATTTCTTTATCTGTTCGTCCATTGACAGACACCTAGACTGGCTCCATAACTCAGCTACTGTGAATTGTGCTGTTATAAATAGGGGTATGCATGATCTCTATAGTGTGATGACTTTAGTTCTACAGGATAAATACTGAGGAGTGGTATACCTGGGTCGTGTGGTGATTGCATTCCTAATCTTCTGAGGAATATCAATACTGATGTCCATAGTGGTTGTACTAATTTACAATCCCACCAACCAGGTAAAAGCACAGTTTCTGTTACTACAGCTCTGTAGTATAATTTGAAGTCAGGTATTGGGGTGCCTCTGGCATTACTCTTTTTGCTTAGAATTACTTTGGCTATTCTGGGTCTTTATTCTTCCAAGTGAATTTTAGGACTGTTTTCTCTAGCTCTGTGAAGAAGGGCATTGGCATTTCGATGGGGATTGCATTGGTCACTTTTGGTAATATAGCTATTTTAACAATATTAATTCTGCCTATCCTTGGACATGATAGCGCTTTCCATCTTCCAGTGTCTTCTTCTATTTCTTTCTTCAGTGTTTCATTGTAGAGGCCTTTCATCTCCTTGGTTAAGTTTATTCCCAGGTAACTTGCTTCTTTCTTTCTTTCTCTCCCTCTCTTTTTCTTTTGTTCTCTCCCTTTCTTTCTCTTCCTCCCTTTCTCTTTCTCTCCTTTTCTTTTTTCCCTTCTTTCTTTCTCTTCTTCTCTTTCTTTCTTTTTTCCCTCCCTTCCCTTCTCCCTTTTTCTCTCTCTTTCTTTCCCTCCCTCCCTTTCTTCCTTCCTTTCTTTCTTTCTCTTCCTCTTTCTTTCCTCCCTTCCTTTCTCCCTTTCTCTTTCTTTCCCTCCCGCCCTTTCTTCCTTCCTTCCTTTCTTCCTTTCTTTCCTTCTTTCTTCCTTCCTTTCTTTCCCTCCCTCCCTCTCTCCCTTTCTTTCTTTCTCTCCCTCTCTTTTTCTTTTGTTCTCTCCCTTTCTTTCTTTCTTTCTCTTCCTCCCTTTCTTTCTTTCTCTCCTTTTCTTTCTTTCTCTTCTTCTCTTTCTTTCTTTTTTCCCTCCCTTCCCTTCTCCCTTTTACTCTCTTTCTTTCCCTCCCTCCCTCCCTCCCTTTCTTTCCTTCTTCTTTCCTTCCTTCCTTTCTTTCCTTCTTTCTTTCTTCCTTTCTTTCCCTCCCTCCCTTTCTTCCTTCCTTTCTTTCTTTCTCTTCCTCTTTTTTCTTTCCTCCCTTCCTTTCTCCCTTTCTCTTTCTTTCCCTCCCGCCCTTTCTTCCTTCCTTCCTTTCTTCCTTTCTTTCCTTCTTTCTTCCTTCCTTCCTTTCTTCCTTTCTTTCCTTCTTTCTTCCTTCCTTTCTTTCCCTCCCTCCCTCTCTCTCTCTTTCTTTCCTCCCTTCCTTTCTCTCTTCCTTCCTTTCTTTCTCTCCCTTCCTTCCTTCCTTCCTTTCTTTCTTTCTCTTTCCTCCCTGCCCTCTTTGCTTCTCCCACAGGAGCTTCCCTCACACCTAAAACTCCTTTCCGCAACCTCTGATGATTGCTCTGTCATCTTCGTCCACACCTGCCAAAGTCTCCTCCTTTCTGCTGTAGCCCCTAAGTCAACTTGAACTTGGGGCCCGCATGCTCTACTGGGAGCTCTCCTCAAGGAACTCAGCAGCACCACCACTCCCCAAAAAAGCACCTGCAACTGAAAAAAGCAACAGCTCGGAAACTGGGCAAGTAACTCTTAATTAAAGCCTTCTCCAGCATTTTGGTAAAAGCTTTCATCCTTATTGAGTAGGTAGGCTCAACTTGTCCCTTTTTGTTGTTGTTGTCAGAAACACAATTTGGATGAAAATTTCAGGTAGAGATACACCAGTGAGTTTCCTTACTTTGTTTTACTCTCTTGTGACTAAAATGCTTAGGATCTGGTCGCCTCTGTGTGCGTGTGTTCACAGACACAGGCGTGTGTGAATGCTGTGTATGGTGGCCCCCTGTTATCCATGGTCTCCCTTACCATTGTTTCAGTTACCTGCAGCCAACTGTAGCCCAAAAATATCACATGGAAAATTTCAGAAATAAGCAATTCATAGGATTTACACTGCGTGCTGTTCTGAGCTGTGTGCTGAAGTCTCGTACCATTCCTTTTCATTCCTTCTAGTATAAGAATCATCTCTTTTGGTAACATACCTACTCTGTATATACCCACCTGCCAGCATCTTAGTAGCCCCATTTGTTACCAGATCAATTGTGGAGACATAGGGCTTGTGTTCAAATCACTGTTTTTATCCTCAATAGTGATTCTAAACCACAGGAGCAGTGACGCTAATAATTTTATTATAGAATATTGCTATAATTGTTCCATTTTATAATTAGCTATTGTTAATCTCTTACTGTGCCTGACTTATAAATTAAACTTCATCATAGGTATGCACGTATAGGAGAAAAAATAGTACACATAGGGGTCAGTACTGTTCACAGGGCTGTCTTCAGAATTGTCAGCATTAAATACAATACACACGTATATTTTTGGCTTGGTGTTCTGGTTAAACAGGTTTGTATTATCTCTGCTATCATTTAAGACCACAGAAGTACAAATTCAACCCAAAAGCTGAATCTGCAGTAAAAATGAATTGCCTAATACATGTCAGTTGTGAAATAGAAAGAAATTTTAAAAGGGTTGTAAAAGGTTGTGAAAATCTTATCTTGTGTGTTCAAAGTTAACAGAGATTTGAAAGATTCATTTATAAAGTTATTTTAGGAGAATATTGATGTAAAAATCGAATTTGGTCTTCTCTGTTAAAATGACAATGTTTATTACAGTAGTGGCCTGAGAATGTAAGTAATTAGCCTAGCAAACAAAAAAAAAAAAAATTGAGCTTTATCAAGATAATGTTTTGCGTCTAATTTCATTATTTTTTTCTCTCTCTCTCTCCCCCTGCAGTGCTGGGGATTGAACCCAGGGTGTTGCACATACTGGGCAAGCACTCTATCATTGAGACATACCCCCAACCCCTTAATGTTATCTTTCATAGGCCTTTATTTATTGAAGAAAACAGAGTCTTCTCAATATTAAAAGAGCTATGTATTTGTTAATAATTATTAAACCTTCTATATTTGCCCTTAAAAATCTTTTATTTTCACTTTGACTAAATAGATAACAAAGATCAAAATCAAACCTTTTAACCCTTTGGTATTTTCGATAAACTTTCCAAAATCGAAATCTAAATTCAGTTTTGACCCTGAGTTAACTTTGCGATTTTCTAGTTGGGCTCCTGGAAAGCCTCAAAAGATGTGCCTCTCATCTGATAAAAAAGAAATATTTAACTTCTTAGGCATGTACGACATGTTACATAATATAGGAAACATTTTCAAAGAAGTGATGCTAAACTTCAGGTGACATTTATATGTATGTTATTGATATAAGTGTTCCAAAAATTATGAGATTCTTAGAAACCTAATTATGTTATCAATCATAATTTTGGTTATGTTAAATAAAATATGTAAAATGGCAGAGCGATAACCAAATTTCCTTGTAAGCTGCATCTTTATCATGTCGAATCCACATCAGACCTTTAAACACAGCCATTGCGTTTTGTTATTCATAGTTCATTGCTGCATTCTGATGCTTTTATAAAAGCTTTTCTTTTCTTCTATAGGCAACTATGATTTTTAGAAATGTTTTTAGAAATGTTGCCGGTTCTTGGAATGTTTGGTTTTCCAGATAGAAGAATATTATTTTTCTTTTAAGCCAGCTATAAGAGGCAATTTGATAAACTATACTCATGTGAACAAAAATTGAAACATTTCCTTTTTTTCCCTTCCTGGTTCCTCCAGATTTGAAAACTAATGAGTTTTATGCCCATATAGTTATTTGCATAAGTTTAATAAGAATCTGTTCTCCTTGTAACAAGACACAATTTAAAACATTAGCTATGTTAGCACGGCTTTAACTGGAATTTCATGTTTTCAGATATGGCCAGACAGCTTTGAAAAAGTCAGATTGACTTCACAGAGAAAAAACCAACCAAACAACAACAAAAAGCCTCCTTGAAAAAACAGGCCTGAGGGTTCTCAGCTGACTGGTGAGTAAGAAATGTCATCTCCTGAACCTAAGGATATTTTGGACACCTCAAGGAAAGAGAATGTTATCAAGTTATCACCGTTTGTAGTTCATATGATTCTATAATAAGAAGACCCAAAAAGTTCTACAAGAAGACTGCTAGAGCTAATAATGAAATCAGCAAAAGTAGCAGGATACAAAATCAGCATACAAAAATGAAAAACTTTCCTATACATAGGAAGATACAATTTCCAGTCCAGGGACTCAGAAAATAAGAGCCAGGAAGAAGACTTTCCAGCCCAGAAGATACCTTCAAAGCTAGCTTCAGAGAGTACACTCATTAGAAGTCATTACCAGCACCAAGGGGCAGACACATGTTCAGAGGAGTGACTCCCAAGTCTAACTCACCAATAGATCCCTGATTAATCAGTCAGGAGTGAAGCTAAAGGCTTCAGGGCACACATTCAGGGTCCTGAGTGAGAGAACTCAGGTCCCACAATGAATCTGATCCTATCCAAGTCATGGTACCATAACTATTAAAGAAAAAAGTATTTACTGACATTTGTTAAACATGGTAAAGAAGACTATTTAGGACTATCTCAACGGATATAGGAACCACTGCACTGGGTTCTTACAGTAGGTGGAAGAAATTGAGGTCAACTTTGAAAGCAGCATGGACAAATGGAAATTTATGGCCAAGGAGCAATGGCAGGGGGTGGTCAATGGATGGTAAATTACTAAGAGAAAACATCAGGGATTCTGGTTAAACCAACTTTGTCAGTCAGCTTTCCATCACTGTGACAAAACACCCAATATAATTAATTTGTAAAGAGTAAAGGTTTATTTTGGCTCAATTTTAGAGGTTTCAGGTCATGGTCAGTTGGCCTCATTACCTTTGGGCCTGTGATGAGGCATCACATCACAGCAGGAACATGTGGCAGAGGAAGTTACTCGTTTCATGGCCACTGGGAAACAAAGACAGAAATGAAGGGGTGGAGTCCCAAAATCCCCGCCAAGGGCATGTTTCCCAATTACCTAACTTTCCTCCACTAAGTCCTACCTCTACCATCTCTCAATAGTGCCAGGTTGGTATGGAAGAGATCATGTTGAGTAAAATCAGCTTAACCCAGAGATCTAAGGGCCGACTGTCTCCACTCATCTGTGGAGGTGGGGCCTAGACCCTGGACAATGAGAAAGTTGGTCTAGAAACATGAGTTAAATCCAGATAAAATGTAATGCTTTACAATCTAATACTTTTTTTAGAGTTATAATGGGAAGGGGAAGGGAGGGATAAGGGAGGGTAATTGGGGGGGCACTCCTGGGGATAATTGCAATATCCAAAATATATACACATTTTATACACATTTTATATTATTTTGTTAAAATCTTGTAAGGTTGTTCAAAAATAAAAAATTAAAAAAAAAAATAGTGCCAGGTTGGCAGCCAACCCTTTAACCCATGGGCCTTTGCAGTACTTATCTAAACCTTTGCACTGAAGTAACAGAATTCTTGCTGAAGAAGTCAGCGTGATCAGTCATTAACCGAAGGATGTTGGGGTTTGAGGAACCCAATCAGATATTGAGGATGAGGAATTCTGCTGAAATTGACTTAGCATAAAATTCTTTTGCTGGGACTGGAGCTGTGGCTTGGTGGTTATGGCGCTTGCCTGGCAGGCGTGAGTACACAAGTTCAAACCCCAGCACCCACATACACAACAAAGTGTCCGAGGAATGAAAGTCACATGAAAAACTAAATAAAAATTGCCTCCTTCTCTCTCTCTTTCTCACTGTCCCCTCTTTCTTTAAAAACAACAACAACAACAAAACTCTTTTGCTGAAACAATATTTTATAAGGAAGTGTACATATAGGCCCAAAAGACGGCTCAGGAGCCTGACTAAAGTTGGCCAAGCAAAAATTCTTTGTCAGAATTACATAAGTTAAATTTACAACTTGTTTTATAATTAACTCTGCTTTTTTTATTTTTTACAGATCTTTTTTTATTTTTTATTAAGAAATTTATTTGTTTAACAATCAAACATGCTCTAATGAAAAAATATATGTATATATATACATTCTGAATATTAGATTTACCTCCTCACGACCCTCCACGAAATTATCCACCCTGGCTCAGTAGTTACAGCACTTGCCTGGCATGCACAAGAACATGGGTTCAAATCCCAGCACCACATATACAGCGAAGTGTCAGAGCAACCAGGGCCACATGAAAAACGGAATAAAATTAACTCTGCTTCTTATTACTAACATTGTAACTCAAGAAAAGTAATACATGACAATATAATATGACTGTGGCTTTTAAGGGAGATTGTTACCAAAAAAAAAAAAGGGCAGTAGGGCATAAAAACCAGAAGTCACAGCCTTCATTCTTGCCTGGCTTTGCTTCCAAGTTGTTAAAAATTTCTTCATGTAAGTTATTAAAGATAATAGTTAATTCGTAACATGGAAAAAAAAGGAGAGGGTTGCTTTACTCACAGGTCTGATAAAGGGTAAATTATATTATATTAATCTGTGTATCTGCTGTTCTTTCTGGATTTTATATGCAAGCTGGCCCTGTGCAGACCCTAAGGGCAGATTTTAAAGAATCACATGAAAGATATTATTCTTATTTCATCTTCAAAGGACATAAATGAATTCAAATATACATCTAGTTTAAATATACGCATTATATACATAATTACACTATTCAGAACAAACATCTACTCACTCTTCTGTGAGTGGACACATCAGAACTGCCAAAATAGTTAAAGTAGGTATTTTTCTGTTTTTGTTTTGTGATGCTGGGGATCCAACCCAGGGCCTTTTCCATACTAAGCGAGTGCTGTACAGTGAGCAACAGCCCCAGTCCTGAAGAGATTTTGATGATTTTTATGACCTAATCTAAAACGCTGAATTCAAAAATATTAGCAATATAATCACTTTACATTCATGCACTTTTAACTTGAGAGAAACTGTAAATAGAGAGAGTGGGGAGAGAAGCAAATATTTATCCTCCTCTCATGCACATGGCAATCCACCCTGCAGTCCATTTTGGATGGAAGGGAAAGGAGCCACAAGGAAGATGGTGTGGAGGTGACATTTGAGGCAGCTTCATCTCAGCAAGTGAGGAAGGTAAAAATACAGAAGCAGAAAGCAAAGGCATTAAAATTCCATGAAAACTAACAGGTAATTCAACTACCAGGAAGCAGCAGCCAGAAGGAAGCTGGAAGATCTGCTGAGAGGTTCTCAGGAACAATGCTGCCTGGGCAGAGCACTCCTTGGGGCCTTCCGCTGTGAAAGACCCCCGATAGAGATGCAAATGGGCAGGGCCTGAATAGACTTCCTAGAGCCTGTCTCCAGGCCCTGGGAGAAAGCTGGGGGAGATAGCCCAGCTTACACCCTGAGCCAAAAATAACGTTTGCACTGTAAGGATATTTAGGTCGGGCTGAAATACGCCATTGAATGTTTTTTTTTTTTTTTTTTTTAAGTGCCATTGGATTCTGAAAATACAGGAATCATGCAAATCTGAAGTTTGCCTTAGTTAATTGGGCAGAGGACTCATCCATTAATCAAAGACAAAAAAAAAACTATTTGGTTACCACTTTTTTTTGAAGAATCTACTGATAAAATTTAAAAATTAATAAATAAATAAAAATACTATAGTTCAAATGTCTGAATTAACAATCTGAAAAAAGTAGGAAGGCCTTTCTGTAACCTCTCTAATTCACCTGAGCCAACAGCCCAGATCAGTGTGGTTGCTTAACACTCAGCAAAGAGTTACAGAGCCCTCCAGTGCCTGGAAGAGTCTTTTCTTGGCTTAGTTACTGAGGGGGAACCACCAGGGAACAACCAGATCAGGGCCAGTGTCCCATGTCCCTCCACAGGCTAAGCCCTGAGAAATACCACTTAAAGCTCATTGAAGGACCCCATCACAATCTGGAGGAACGGTCACTAACTTTAGATGCAAGAGAGCAGGAGGCAGAAAACCTTCATCCAAGTTAGCTTCTGTGTCAGGTGTTATACTGGCGACCCAGAATTTTGCTTCCTGCGCAAGGAAATGACAATCTGCAAACTACAAACGTCTTTTATTACTGATAACATTGCACACGGTTTTGAAAAGGACACTTGCTGTATCCCTTCCTGACTTTCAAGTTAACATTTGTTGAAATTCTTTTAGCATTCTGTATAAGTTCCTGTCTAAATGAAAGTATAAGAAGAGTTTTCAATAGAAAGATTAATGAGTGGGTGAGAGAAACAGGTGAGTTGTATCCGTGTTACCTAATTGTTCAATGTTTTTCCCATAAACTTTACAAGCTGTGAAATAATTATTTCTACAAGGAATAAATTAACTATGAAATGTTTAAGTAAACTTTGACTAAAAATCATTTCTTGCCCACATAGATAATGAGATAATGATCCACAGTTTTAAGAAGAACTGACCACTCCATCCAAGAATATGCTTTATAAAATAAAGACCTCCTGAAAAATGGTGAAAACTTCAGATCAACCTATGTTGATTTCTTCCTGATTCACTAATAGCCAGAAAATAAAAGTCATTCTTCTAACTTCCACGTACAGTTGTTTATTAGTTTATGTTTGGTTGTTTGATTTTTGGAAATGTTAGAAATGTAATCAAACACTTCCTCAGATGTGGGTGAGCAAGGCAGAGATTTTACTTGCGCCCATGGGCAAAAATAAAAATGCACACAGAAACAGGAAAATCAGGGGTTTTAACTCCAACCTGACTCCATGCTGCCCTATGCTCTGATTGGAGGAGCTCATGTGCACAATCTGCATGATTGGCTAAGGTATGGTAAAGGCAGGTACTGAGAGGAAGTAGGCGGTGACTGGGAGAGAGGGGGAAAGAGGTAGACCTGTATCAGTAGAGGTCACTGGAAAGAGGTGGGCGGGTATCAGAAGGAGCAATGGGCATACACAGGGGAGGGGGATCGAAAAATGGAGGTAGTTTCTACTGCGTTACAGTCTAACTTAGACAGAAAAGAAAAATATAAATCTTATAGGAAGATCCTCTCCCATCCACCCAGAACCTCCTTCCTAAATTTCCTCCATCTATGAGAGGACCTCAGGGCCCTGGAAGTCAACAACCAGGGAATCAGCTGCACCTTGGGAAATCTAATCTCCATAAGTAACTTCTTAAAGGCATGAGGCAAACCAGGAGAAGCCCAGCGAAAAGGACTCGCAGGAGGCTGCTTTTTTTCCAACTATTCCATTGGTTGAGTCTATCCAAAAACCAGACAGTAAGATAGGAAATAATGACATTTCAGAAGAACAAAACCACCCAATTGAAATCTGCTAAATTGTAGAATTGTATTTTTTGAGTTCATTCATTATTGCCATAGTGGGTTGATCAGAAAATCCCTTTCCTAATCTACAGAGATTTTAAAAGATACTATTTAGAGAATACCATACCTTCGGGAAAGGAATGAGAGCCATGTCAGATAGCAAGGTGGCTATTTTAATATAATCTAGATTCAGAAACTGTCACCTCAGCTTTAAAGTACGTATTTACTTTCTTTCAAAATAGGTTCTTATAAAAATTTACTCACTTTTTGCAATTAATGAAGTACTTTTCATAATAATGAAGTAACCTGAATTCTTAATCTACGCCAAAAAGTTCTCCTCTTGGTATGCTGAGATCCGGGCCTCTCTCATAAGAAATCACAATAATGGAGGCAGGGTCCTTCTTCTCCCAAAGAAAGTCTCTTTCTCCATACTGCATTGAAGCCTGTGCCTGTCCATATTCCCTTCTCTGTGGAAGGAGCTCTGAACTGGGAGTACAGATCTTCGAGGTTTCTGGCTAGAGATGGAAGTCTAAACATTATTCTCCTCTTCCTCCATAATAAGACCAAGATCTGGAGAGGGAGAGAATAACAATAAACGCTGGACGCTGGAAAGCAAGTGGATGACAGTGTAACTGGCTCCATTGTCCAGAAAAAACTAAACACTAAGAAATATGAGAGGGGTTGGGGATTTAGCTTGGTGGCAGAGCGCTTGCCTAGCATGCGCAAGGCCCCGAGTTCGGTCCTGAGTCCTGAAAAAAAGAATATGAGAAACCAACCAATTTATGCCATGAAATGCCCCACATTTAGTACAAGTTGGGGCTAAGAATAGGAAGAAAATCTAAGAGATTCTGAGACCTCTAGATGTCATTGAGCAATTACTCCTGCCCCTGGCAGAAAAATCAGAGATTTGTTCCGAGAAGAGAGTGAATTTTGGGGTCTTTTGAGCACAGAACACCAAGGTACAGTGGGATAGGAGAAATGCCATACTAAAAATAAGGGTTAAAGTGAAAACTCAGATTTGAATATTGGAATCTGTGACCCTTTTCCTCCTCTTGGCATCCTGATCACTGACAGGCAAACGTACAAATCTCCAGGAAGAACGTTAGAATAGCCTTCTTCAGGGAATCCAATCAGAGCAAAAGAAAAAGCCCAAGTGTCCTGACTTTGGGGCTCCCTATAAAACAGTACAACCAAGACACCTCAGAGTGAAACCCACTGCAGACACATTCTGCCCTCTCACTCAATGGCCTCTCCAGGACACACTCTTAAGTATGAGGAGGTGGTTGAGGAAAAGCAACGATACAAAAGACAGGAGCCAGAACAAACAGGTCAAAGCAAGTTGGCAAATTGGCAGGAAGAAAAGTTCAAAAGAAATAAAAGAAAATATTTCATCCATGAGAAAAGACAGGTCATGCTAAACATTCAATGCAACATTCAAGGGACAAAAAATCAGATCTTGGAAATTTAAAATATGACACTTGGAATGAAAGATTCAATATAAGAACTGAACTATAAATTTAGGCTCTTGTCCCAGAAAGTAGATCAAAAAGGCCAAAAACCTTTGCATACGAATTCCAAATGTAGATTCTCAGCTCTCAAGAAGGTAAAGCATAATCCTTAGTCCTTAAATGTGGGCTACTCGTAGTAACTTCCTTCCAAAACATATACAATGGAAAGGAAGAAGAAGAGAGTAGCCTGACTGTGGGAATTCTCACGATCACTACCTCAACCAGGTGGCCACAGTTAACATCCACAGGAATCAAGAAGGGGCTGAGCAGGGTGCTTTACCTCTGTGGTCTTTCTCCTAAGCACACATAACTCCAGTCCAATCTTGACAAGAGCAGCAGACAAGTTTCAACTGTGAGATATTCAAAACTATCAAGGTCCTAAAAATAGGAAAAGAATGAGAAACTGTCACAGTCGAGAGAAATCTAAGGCTAACACACAGGTGCAATATGGTGCCCTGGAAGAGATCCCACAACAGAAAAAGGACACCAGGTAAAAATTAAGGAAATATGAATAAACTATGAACTTCAGTTAATAGTAATGTATCAATATTGGTTCATTAATTATAGTAAATATACTATATACCTTTGTAACATGTAAATAACAGGACAAGTAGGTATGGGGTATACATGGGAATTCTGTGCTGTAGTCATCTCTTTTCTCTAAATCTAATACTCTATAATGTAAAAAGTTTCTTTTAAAAAGAAAAAGGACATATGAAAAATCAAAGAAGAAATGCATTCATCTCTGTGTTTCAAAATCTGACAGAATAGGAAAAAAACACAAAGAAAAGTAAACACCATAAAAGCTCAATTTACTATAGCTGGATTATGGAACCAACCCAGATGCCCCTCACTCGACGAGTGGATACAAAAACTTTGATACATATATACAATGGAATACTACTCGGCCATTAGAGAAGACGAAATTATGGCTTTTGAAATCAAAGGGATGGAGATGGAAGGAATTATGCTAAGTGAAGTCTCCCAATCTCAGACTCAAGGGCCGAATGGTATCTCTCATCTGTGGAAGCCAGAATACATGGGGAAGCAGTATGTTAGACGGCTAAGCTAACAATAACTTCAAATTCTATGACTCTCAACGCAACAAGGAGATGACTCCCTTGGACACTTGAAGGCGTAGAGAGGGGGATGGGGAGGCTGGGAGGGTGTAGGAAGAAATCCTAGGAGACTGGAGGGTGGGAATATGGGGGAATCATCTCAGAAGGAGATCTCTGTCCTCCATGAGATATCCATTTAACTCAGGGGTTCTTCCGGGGGAAACAGCAACAGGGGAAACCCAAGCTGGGCATCCATGACATGGCATTAGCCCTGGATAACTAAGTATATATACATTGGTCCTTGAATGTTTGATAATGTTTCCCCCTCAATTGTAACTCTGTATCCATCAAATAAATAAAAAAAAAAAGAAAAGAAAAGGAAACATCAACCAATGATTCAAGAACACTAAGTTTTTCTCAGAAGATCGAGGGTCGTATGTTTTCTCTCATATGTGAAAACTAGAGAGGAAAAAATATAAGAAAAGTGGAGGTGCAGGGATCTCACAAAAATCAAATCAGTAGAAGAAAAGGACCAGAGGGTAGGAGAAAGGGAGGGAGCGGGGAAGTGCTGGGGGTGATTGTCCAAATTGTATTTGCTATATTAAATGCATGTAAAAATATGTAACAACATGATTGTGTACAACCATAATGTGCCAATAAAAAGAGTGGGCAGAAGGGAAAAAAAAAGAATGCTAAGTTTTCACGTTGAAAGATTTCACATAGCGCTCAGAAAAGTAGTTGCAAGTAGATCATCTTATTGTGACATATCAGATCCCTGAGGTTAAAAGACGCTAACAATTTTGTAGAGCAAAAGTGGCTTTCGTATAAGGGGCCAAAATAATATTGGCATTAGACTTTTCAACAGAAGTATTAGAAGATAAATGGGCAATTCTTTCATAATTCTGAAACATCATCCCAGAAATGATGCAGATCTTTTCTGGGAACAGCGCATAAGCAGAAAAACTATGTTGACT
This sequence comes from Aplodontia rufa, assembly GCA_004027875.1. Taxonomy (NCBI): domain Eukaryota; kingdom Metazoa; phylum Chordata; class Mammalia; order Rodentia; family Aplodontiidae; genus Aplodontia; species Aplodontia rufa. Next base: position 8,941 of record PVKS010031307.1, on the reverse strand, counting down.
TGTCCCAGTACTGGCCATGTTAACCTTGATGGCCTGGACAAATAGTTATCTGTTAGTTTTCTCCACTATAAAAAAAATCACCATTTCCCCTTTGTATTTGACTACTATTTTACAGGAAGATATTCTGATGTTATAGTACCATTCTGTCTTCATCAAACTTCCCCCCATCAGTGTTGGGATCCATCAGCAATTCCTGTATGTGTAAACCACCTTGAACTGAAAATGTACTCAATGGTAGAATGCTTGCCTAGCATGAGCAAGGCTCTGGGTTTGATTCCCAGGACCACAAAAAAACAGATGAACAAATATAAAACTACCTTTATGATATTTTCTGAATGATGTTACTATTAGCAGTTGCTCTGCCAATTGGAGAAACTTTCCTTTCTCCTCCATTGTACATTTTCACTTATTTATTATTTAGTTACTTATTATACCAATATGAACTCAGAATTTCTATTTTGCTCAGTAGGTTGTAATCCAATACTCATTGTTTATTTTAATGTTCATTTTGTCCAAAATTTGGCCTGCGGTAACCACTTCAAGCCAACACCTGTGACCTTTCAACATGTCCCCTTAATTCTTTGAGTATTATCATACTTCTAATATAATAAGATCTGAGGCATATTTTTATCTTACACTTCCCATGCTTCACCATGTATTCATATACATATGTGTATATATATATATATATTTTTTTTTAATCATCTGTATATTTGGCTGGGGATTACACACACACACATACACACACACACACACAGGAGTTCATGAGACACTCTAATTCCAATCCATCATCCCGGGGTTCTTTTAGCCTTTCCTATTTCATACTTCTAAATCCCTCTCTTCATTTCTTCCTGTTTATCCGCTGTATTCATCTCTTCTTCTTTCTCTGCTTCAACTTCTCTACTTCTCCAATCCATATGATGTAAAACATATGGGTGCCAACATAAATTTTATGTTGCCAGAAAGAAATAACTCATTCCTAGTCTAATTGCAAAATCTACATGACAGAGTGAAGGCCTTTATGTATAGATGCAGAAGAGGGGAGTCAGCTCCACAAAAAGGACTGGGGCATTTCTAAAAGAAGTGGTGTGGAAAGAGATGTTAAGGAGGGAAACAACAGATGGCTCTCACACATTCAGAACTGAGCACGTCTACTGTAGACTGATAGAAGGTCTAGGATTTGCTAGGAGAGGTGGAAAGCTAGAAGTCCACACAGTTCTTACTTGTAGAGATTCCAGAGGAAAGAAAAACAAATCAATATGGGGGCTGTGAGAAAATACAGCAAAATGAAAGAAAAAGAAATTTAATCCAAAGATTTAAGAACAGAACATACTTCTGGAAACCACTTAAGACAATGTTCAGGAAACTAATTCATAAAACTTTTTGGTATTCTCAAAAGAATGCAAAAATAAAGACAAATATTCTTTAAAAAAATAAATAAAAGATGAAAAGGATAGCAAGTCCAGGGAAAAGAAATATGGAGGAGATAAGAAAGATTATAAAGAAACTAAGAGTATGTCAGCAAATCAAGCCAGAATACAAATGGAAAAAAAATCTAAGAGAAGAAACTTGTTAGAAAAGATATTGCAAGTTATGTGTTTGTACCTAGAGCAGAGCCTGTTAAAGAGTATCAAATATCTGTAATACAAATGAATAATCAAGACTAAGAATTAGAATTAATTTTCACGACTGATGATAATCAGAACTGAGCAACTTTTTACATAGCCATGCTTCATTTAACTATGGGGATACATTCTGGGAAATGCATTGTTAGGCAGTTTCATTATTGTGTTAACATCATAGAGTATGCTCACACAAACTAAAAAGATACTGTGACACTGGTTAATATGATCTTATGCAACCTCCATTGTATATGTGGCACATCATTGCCTGAAACATTTTTATGTGGGACATGATTGTAAATGCAAAATATACATAAGTGAAATACATTAAAAAGCAAAAAAAAAAAATGTGGGAATACACATTGAAAGGGTAAATCACATTCCAGGCAAAAAAATCAGTAAGCAAAGACCCAACTTTATATATACCCTAGAATTTTCAAATTATCAGATACAGGTAAAAGTTCTCTAAAGATCTAGGAATAGTATGTTTTTTCAAAAACAGATTATCTCAGAACTAAATAGTAGACTGCTTTCAAAGTCTATGCTGCAATACTAAATACCAGAAGAAAAGCCTACATGCTATTGAGAAGTTGTGACTCAAGAATTATTCCAGGAAAATTAGCGTTCATATATAAAGAAAAGATATGATCACCTGAGTAATGAACTGAATATATATAGTTTTCTTTTAAGAGTTGTAAAATATTATTTATATGAACGCTCAAGGATGGAGGAGTATCAGTATAAAATTAAGACAGCAATTACACCAAAGGGTTAAGCCTGAGTAACTGCTGATAAGTATGGTTAAACGACTGATTGCAAATATTAAAAATCATTTTTGAAACAGAAGATGCGTACTTTAAAAATAGCAATTAGAAACAATAATCTTTTTTTTGTTTCCAGATGAATTCTTTCAAACTTTCAAGAGTAGATAGTTATCATGCTATTAAACTTTCTCAGAGCATGTGAAAAGATGGAAAACTTCCCAGTTAATTTTACAAGGTCTGCATAACCCTCGAATGAAAATCTAAGAAAGCACAAAAAGGAAAACTACAAGTTACTGTCACTTGTTATTTTAATCTAAAATGCTAACTAAAACAATAGCAATGGAATCTAGCAGTATATTAAAAGAATAATATTCTATGACCATATCAGGTTTATTCCAGGAATGAATTATGATTCCATTTATTAAATCAATATACATTAATAAAATAAATCAAAACATATGATATCTTGAGGGAAGCTGAAAGGCATTTGAAAGAATTTAGCAGTCATTTCTGGTTTACTTTGAATACTAAAAACTCTGAGATACACACACACACACACAAAATGGAATTCTACTCAGCAATTAGTGGCCTTTGAAGGCAAATGGATGGCAATGGAAGAAATAGTATTGAACGAAGTTAGCCAAACCCAGAGAATCAAGGGTCGAATGTTTGCACTCATTTGAGGAGGCTGGAGCTAAAACCCAGGCTTGGGTGAAAGGTAGTCAAACTTATGTATGATGATATTATTTCGTTAAAAACTTATATGATTGTTCAACAAATAAATTTCTCAATTAAAAAAAATTATGTATGAGACTTGACAAGGCAGAGCAACACATAATCTCTCTGGTAACCATAGATGTTGGGGGACCGGGGCAGGTGGAGGGAGGGTTGAGGAAGGGAGGATAGGGAGGGATCTAGGGAGACAATCAACAATGTGGCATACTCTTTACCCCCCTGAGAGTCCAAATAATACTTATGCAATCATTGAATTCCAGAAAATTCACAATCTAAACATTTATATTGCTTGTTGGGGCAAAATATAGAAGAATCAAGAGTCTTGCACATGGTTTAAGAATATATGCCTATCATATTGTTTCCTTATATGTATTTATGTTTGTACAATAACTCAACTCCGTAATAAAAATTTTTTTTTAAAATCCAAAGCATCAAAATCAGAAGCCAAAAAAAGATATAGTTTGTTATTGAAGAAAACTGAATGTTAATCTAATAAAATTTTATCCTTATTTTTCCTTCACAAAAAAGACTGTAAACAGGAAATAAAAGAATACTCCCTTAACCTAATCAAAAATGTTCATTTTTTGATAAAGTCTCATTATCATACTTTATGATTAAACCTTAGATAAATCTTCTTTAAAGTCAAGGACAAAGTATGAATATTAGTTATCACCTCTGCTTACTAAGATGAAAATTCTAACCCACGCAATAAAACAAACAAAAAATCATACAAACCAGTGTGCAAAGGGAGATAAAGTAAAATACTTGCAAGTTATTTTACAGTTCACCTACCAAATCAGTTTTAACAACGAACAGGGCTAAATAGAAAGGAAGGCTTGTAATTACAAATATATGTATAAAAATCAACTTTTCTATAAGCCATGAATGCAAGAATAGAAGTTACACATTCTGAAAAGACACCACAGACATAACAAAATGTTAAATAAAATATTTGAGATTTTACTTTAACAAAATTGTTGATTTCTGAACAAGATGGTTCGATCAACTCATGCTTTGACATACGTTGTTAATGATAGAATGCAAAACAGAAGACTAGAAAACACAGATAGTTCAAAAATACACTAGATCTTCTGATTGCCATAGATCAGAAGCTGAAGAAAAACCAAAGCAATCAGTAAAACAAGATATGGGTGAGCTCACCTGCCCAGAAGCAGGCAGATGACTCCAGAATGCAGGTTTTTGTTTTTTAAAGAGAGAGGGACAGTGAATGAGAGAGAGAGAGAGAGAGAGAAAGACAATTAATTTCACTTAGTTTTTCACGTAGCCTTCATCGCTCTGACACTTCATTGTATATGTGGAGCTGGGGTTTGAACCCATGTACTCACACATGCTAGGCCAGCGCTGTAACCACCAGGCCACCGCTCCAGCCTTCTTTAAGAAGGCAGTTCTTAAAGAGCACTACAAGACAGGATGATAGGCAGCTGAGTTTAAGTAATAAACTCACCATAGTTGAAATTTCACATAAACTGGGGGAACCACACCTGTGAAGGTAGGGGTGAGAAAGGAGGGAGGAAAGAAGGGGAGGGAGGGTCAAGCGGAGCCATCAATACAACAGGGGACCACTCAACTCACACTAGAAGCCTAGTTATACACAGGTAGGCCAAGGAACTCAGGAATGTCAGCAATTATTATAGATGTATATGTTCATTTCAAACTATGGTACGGTGGGATTACAGAGGCGACATGAGTTCGGGCAATGGATGAAGGGGAGCAGATTCTGGTCTAGGATCAGCCTTAACTTACTGTCTCACTATGTCAGTATCCATGTATGCATGAACATGAATATGTAATAACAATTCCCTCCAACATGTAAGACTATGTTGAACAAATAAAAAAATTTATATTAAAAAAAAAAGAGCACTACCAGAAGCCAGGCCTGAAGGCAAGAGACAGTAGAGTAACAGCTTTTAAACCCAAAAGGAAAATGATTGTCAACATAGGATTACAACCAGCTAAACAATGATTCAATAATGAGGGCAAAATAGAGCATTTCAGACCTACAAAGATTTACATCTAACAGTCCCTTACTAAAAGAACTGCAAATAATGCATTTCCGAAAAAAGCGAAGCAGATTTTAAAAACAATGATGAGCGTGAAAATAGATAGGTTTGCAAATAGATTTAAATATATGCAATGTATTCAGTAATTATTAATTATAATTACTAATTACAGGTAATTTTTGAGTTTAATAGGTGAAAATGAAACTATGGACCTGAGCCACCCAATGTGTAGCTACTGAGTGCTTTGAAATGTGGCTAGTCTGAATGGAGGTATGATGAAGCCGAAAATACACTTTGGATTTTGAAAACAGAATGAAAAAGAATGCAAACTATATCAATAACTTTTTATGTTGAATATATTTTGGATATAAGTGAAGGAAGAATGTTATTTAAAATGTTTTCCCTATTTCTTTTCACTTTTTTAATTGGCTACTACAAAATTCAAAATTACCCGTGAAAGGTTCAGTGGCAGATCTCTTGCCTAGAATGGGCAAGATTCTGGGTTCCATCCCCAACCCCACAAAATTAAATAATTAATTAAATTTAATTCAATGTACAATTCAATAGCACCGCTCTATATAACAAGGACATAAGATGACAGAGGGGCAAGGCAGTGCGGGGAAGGGCTGTTCAGTGAGTCAATGTTAGATAAGTTCTCTGTCAAGTTGAAGAGGTTAGACACACGGAAGGAAAAAGATCATGTTTGCAAAAAAAATTTACACTTAACTATGAGTATTTCTAAAGATAAAAAATATCACCGGGAGCTTCCAAACCCTCTGAGAATGGAAAAGGGGGAATGTGATTTTTGAAAGGAAATGTGCAAAAACACAAAGAAAGTAAGTATAAAATGAAATAAATAACATGGAGAAAATAAGCCCTAATTTTCAGTAATCACAAAAATCGGAAGCTCAGAGATTAAATTCAACTTCGTGACACACGTGTACACAGATGAAACTTCTATTTCTAAAAATGGTAAATATGATTTCTGAATTATGCATATAATTTTTATAAAAAATTGATTATATTTCAGGTTTTAAATGTTTCCCAAAAAAATCAATCTCACACCAGCCATTTTCTCTGATGCTGATGCAGTCAAACTAGAAAGCAACGATAACAGAACTAGCAGTTCTTAAAAATTGCACGTTTGGAAATTCTTTTTTTTTAATTTTATTAAGGAATTTATTTGTTGAATAATCAAAAATGCTTCCAATGAAATAATATGATATATATATATATTCTGAAAATTATATTTACCCTCTAGAGCCTTCCCTAATTTCCCACCTTATCCCTCCCCTCCCACCCCATCCCCCCTCCTTCCCAATACATCTCTACGAATGCCCTAGGTTGTGTGTCACTACACCTTTGCTGGGTTTAACACATGCGAGTTGACCACCTTTCACACTGCCAGGGTCTAGCTCCAGCCTCCACAGAGGAGTGAAGACTTTTGACCCTTGACTCTCTGGCTAGGCTGACTTCACTCAGCATGATTTCTTCCCTAGCCACTCATTTACCTTCAAAGGCTGCAGTATCATTGTTTCTAATTGCTGAGTAGAACTCTATGGTATAAATGTACCACAGTTTGTTTGGAAATTCTTTAATAAACTAAAAGAAAAAAGAGTGGAAAAAAAGATGAAGCGAAATAAAGTGTTAAAACATTAGAACTAAATAATAATAAAGTGGTATATATGGAAATTTGTGAGATATATGTATATTAAACTTGAGATTATTGCTTTAAAGTCTCAACAATAAATGTTTTAAAGATAAAAAACGAAATGCTCAACTCAGTAAGCGAGACATCATATTAATAATCAAATAAAATGGAAGAAAAGAAACAGTTAAGAGTTAATATTAAATGCTGAAATAGAACATAAAGAAATCATAGTGAATGCCAATAATACTGAGGCGGGCAGGAAGGAGGCTCTACAAACTGCAGAATAAACTCAAAGCAAGACTGATAAATAAAAAACGAGAAGAGGCATAAGTAAACAATACTGAAAACAAAAAGTCGGATGAAATCTCAGAAGAGTAGAGTAAAAAAAATTAAATGGTAAATACGAATATGATGCCAATACATTTGAAAATGTAGATGAATTGGATAAATTTCTACAGAAATCATTTATTACCAAAACTGGTTTAAGAATTAGAATGCAATGCACAAGGCCCCAAGTTCAGTCCTCAGCCCTAGGGGGGAAAAAAAAGAAGAACAAATAGAATGTCTATATAAATAGGAAAAGCTAAAGAAATTGAATTGATAAATAAAAGCTTTTCCCTGCATAGAGGCATAAACCAGTATTTTTTTTTTCCTTTTCTTCTTTTTTTTCTTTTTTTTTTTTTTTTCTGAGACAAGGTCTTCTTGCTAACTTGCCAGGCTGCTCTTGAACTTCTGCCATCTTCCTGCCTCAGCCTCTCTCAGTAGCTGGGATCTTAGGCACATGCCAGCACGCCTGACCTATAGCCAAAGTTTTTGTATGGATGAGTTTTCCAAAACATTCCAGGGACGCTTGATCATTCCACCGGAGGCCAAAAAGCTGAAAAGGTAATTCATCAAAATTAACACCTATTAATATTACAAAAAAAATCTTAGGAAATTGAGAATAGGAGATGACTTCCTTAATCGCACAACCTATATTACTAAACATGATACGAAAGCCTGTTAAATATCATAATTCACGCTACGATTTGAGATGCATTAACAATAAAGTCAGGAATGAAACAAAGACCCACCAACACTGCTTATATTCAACATTAGGCAGTAGGTCCTAACCAATACAGTAAGACAGAAGAATAAAGCAAATGATAACTGAAACAGAAGACTTAAAACCGACTTATCTCCATGGTGTGATTTTCCATACAGAGGAAAAAAACCTTAAGAATTCTACATGCTATTAACTCACAAGACATGTCAGTAACATTTTTAAATCAATAATTTACATCTCCACTGGCAATTTATCAATCAGGAATTTATATCAACTTATCAATGAGGAATATATATCTCATTTGCAATAGAAATGAAAACTACAGAGAATGTGTAAATATGAAAAAAATATGTAAGATACATTTGGTCGAAAAATTATAGATCGTTAATAAAAGACAGAATAGCTAAGAGACATTAACAAATGAATAAATACCAGGTTCATAAAGGTTCAATATTATTAAAATGCTAATTCTACCCAAATAAAATCCATTAATCCAATATAATTCCAATCAAAATTTCAACAGTTTTTTTTTGTAAAGTTGATAAGCAGATCTAAAGTGCAAATGAAGAACAAATGATCAGAAACAAATAAAAGTTATAGTCATTAAAATAGAGAAATTTTGTTACACATTCTGTGCAGCAAATCCAAAACCAGACTTAACGTACATGAAAATTTAATATATGATGGAAGTGGCATTACACATAATTGGAGCATAGATGAATTACTTAATAAATGGTGATATTTATTTGGAAAATAGAAACTCTTTATTCCCCACATACACAAAAAAATCAATTTCTAGCGAATTAAGCCCTAAATGTGAAAATCAAAATTTTAAAAACTTTTAGAAGACAACACAGGAAATCTTATTAATTCACAAAAAGCGCAAACCATAAGAAACGATTAATGAATTTGACCCCAAAATTCATTCAAAATTTAGTATTTTTGACACATAAAAGTAACAAAGAGTTGAAGTTAGCAATTATAAAGGCTTACAAAACCAACTTAAGGTCAGGAGACAGTGACGGTAGGAAAATGGTTAAAGCACGTGAGCAGGCAATATGCAGAAGAGGAAAGATAAATGTTTGGTAGAAGAAAAATGTTCC
>PVKS010031306.1:0-23528 GCA_004027875.1 Aplodontia rufa | reverse complement strand
GTAGTAGTAGTAGTAGTAAGAAAGAAAGAAAATCAGACATCAGACTAACTGAAGTGGGTTTTATTAATGCCATCAATCATGGGTTTTATTCTTCAACGCTTGGGCAAGATTTCATAGATTGGTTTATTTATTTTATTCAACAAACTTTTATTAACAGTCTATTCTGTCTCAGGCACTCTGGGGACAAATGCAGCCTGTGCTTTCAAGAAGCTCACTGAGCATTTCAGAGACAGGTAAGCACAAGCACCTGCACATATGCACTCCAGAAAGAGAGGCAATCACAATATGCGAAGAATGTAGGGACAAGAGGGAGAGAAATGGGGCTCACGGAAGGTTTCACAGGTGAGTCGGTATTCATCAAGGTGTAAGGAAGGAGCACAGGTGCTTCTGGAGGGCATTCCAAGAAGATGTGGCAATATCTACAAAGGCGAGGAGCAGAAGAGGCCCTCAAACAGAGTCAACAGAAAACCAGATATAGTTTGATAAAGAAATACTAGGAACTCCAGACATTTCAAAGTAGAATAGACTGTTGAGTAAAAAGAGAACAGGTAATTTTTCTTCAGCATCTGCACTTTTTCTGCAATAAACCTTACTTGGATGATCAGAAAGTAAAAAACACAAGGGAAGAAGTGAAATAACTGAATTTCAAGAGTCAACCCAACATGATAAAACTGGGGACTTGACTTATAATAAGTTATTCTTACATAACAATTTTGAAAAAAAATGTATGGATTAAAAAAAAAATAAAAGAGGAGAGAGCAGTGTCACGATGAGTGACACTGAGTGACACATCACTTCACTCTCCCTGGGGCACAGGGCTGGTCTGCTTCAGGAGTGGGAGCTGCTCCCCGGTAAATGAGATTTTCATTTCTCCAGGAAGCCACTCAGGAAGGAATGAAGACAAATTAAGAGACCCACAAGAAGCCAGGAGTGGTGGCACAGTGCATGACTGTAATCCCAGCGACTCAGGAGCTGAGGCATGAAGATCACAAGTTCAAAGCCAGCCTCAACAACTTAGTGAGGCCCTAGGCAACTTAGCAAAACCCTGTCTCAAAATAAAAATCAAAGGGCTGGGGATTTGGCTCAGTGGTTAAATGCCCCTGGATTCAATCTGTGGTATCAAAAAAGTAAAACAAACAAACAAACAAAAATCCCAAAACCGGGTACAGAACAAAATCCAGCATACCATTCACTCTTTAGCCCAGTTCCAACTCAAGGTCATGGCTATCATCCCTACACACACCCATTCCTTTCTCAGCACCAGAGAAAAAAATGGACCAAAATGAAGTGAAAAAATCACAAGAAAACAATCTCATCTCTCAAAACCTGGATAGTGAGAATGCCTAACAATATAATAGGCTGAAAACCTCAATCAATGCACAGGAATCATTATGTTCCAAACCATTTGGGTCAGAGACAAGAAAAAGGCAAAAAAGTGGCATATCACTAATTCTGCTGTTCTAGGAATCATGTGCATGCCAGTTAGCATTCAATCCAAATAAACACATATTTATTCAGTACCTACACTAGTGTCAGGTACTAGACTAGGTCTTAGGATTAGACCAGTAATGAAGATAGAAGCAGTCCTTGCCTTATAGAACTTAGAGTCTAATAGGAAAGACCAATCCTGATCAAATAGTGACAATGATGGTAAATGCATGTTATGAAAAGGGAGTTATGTACCCTTTATTTCTCCTAAATATATAACATGAAGACCTAACTTACTGAGATTCCCTGAAGAAGTAATATTCAAGATGACATCTAGGAAAAAAGTAGAGGTGAAGAATGAAGAGTATTCTACGTTTTTTATAGAGCATATGCAAAGGCCCTGAAGTAGAAATTAAGAAAATCAAAGACAGTAACTACAGCAGAAGAAGGGAAGAGAAGTGTAAGTTAAGGTAAGGGAGGCAAGCCCAGGACATGGAGCACTAGGAAGCCATGAGAGGAACATTTATTTTGACCCTAAAGGAGTGGGAAGCCATGAAGTGGGAAGGAAGTGGGAAACATTTTAAGTACATGATCATATTGTGGAGAATCTGTTAGAAGAATTGAGAGTTGTGGGGGGAAGGGTTTAAATCCAGACTTGCAGTCAGGGGCTGGAGCAGTGGCTCAGTGGTTACAGCACTAGCCTGGCATGTGTGAGGATGCAGGTTCAAAACTAAGTAGGGACTGATACTCTCTCTTAAAAAAGAAAAATAATGAGAGCTGGCTCAGCAGTTACAGCATTTGCCAGGTATGCGCAAGTATGCGGGTTCGAACCCCAGCACCACGTACACAAGGAAGTGTCACATCAATGAAGGCCACATGAAAAACTAAAGAAAGTTGATTCTCTCTCTCTCACTGTCCCTCTTTCTTAAAAATAATAATAATAATAGCAGTCAACAGTTGCTAGGCATAGTTCTAAGCACTTTGAATATGCTAGGTCCACCAGCTTCTCAGGAGGCTGAGGCAGGAGGATTGTAAGGTTGAGGTTAGTCTGGGCAACTAAGCAAGACACTGCGAATGTAGCTCAGTGTTAAAACAACCCTGGGCTCAATCACCAGTACTAAATCCCTTAATTTTCACTATATCCTTTTTAGGTAGGACCTTTTACATATGAGGAAATCAAAGCATAAAAGAGGTTAAATAAACTGCCAAGACACCCACTAAACTGCAGCAGAGCAAAAGTAAAGCCCAAGCCAGCTGGCTTCTGAGTTGATGCTTTGATAAATGAGGTACTTGTCTGAATTAAATAACAATAATAATAAAACTTAGCCTTTTCAGGATGTTGAGATGACAGTAATGCTCATATTCAACAAATGAGTGAAGGCCTTCTGACTTCACTCAAACACAGCCAATACTTTTCAGATGTGCTTGTATGTATTTATTCATTTGTTTATTGAAGAGATGGGGTCTTTTAGCTGGGCACAGTGGGACATGCCTGCAATCCCAGAGACTAGGAAGGCTAAGGCAAGAGGATTTCAAGTTCAAAGCCAGCCTCAGCAACTTGGCAAGGCCCTAAGCAACTTACTGAGACTCTGTCTCAAAATAAAATATAAAAAGGGCTGGGGATGTGGCTCAGTGGTTAAGAGTCCCTGGGTTCAATCCCAAATTTAAAAGAAAGAAAGAAAAAGAAATAGGGCCTTTCAATGTTGTCTGGGCTGGCCTTAAATCCTGGATTCAACCCATTAAGTAGGTGGGACTATAGGTGCATGTCTGGCAAGTACTCTACCATTGAGCTGTGTCCCCAGCCCCAGCTGGGTTTTTAAAGGCAACATTTTCAAAAAGAGTCCTGATAATTTAAAACAATATTTCAGGGAACTGATTCATTGTAAGTATGACAGTAACAGTCTGTGAATGACATTTCCTGCTTTTTTCCACCACCACCTACCTCTCAGTAGCTACCTCTGATCCCTGCCAGCTGAAAAAAATCTTTAATTATTAATAACAAAACATTGTTTTGTGTCTACAACATACGTCTGTGCCAAGTGCTGTCATGTACTATATTATTGAACTTTCAGAACTCAAAGAAACAGAAAAATTAGCATCCTCATTTTATAGATGAGGAAACTGAGGTTCAGAACTTCCCAAGGCCATTTTACTAATAACTGGGAAAGCTAGAATTTGAGCTGGCAGGCAGTTTGATTTCAGCCCTTGTATTCTTAACCACTTGTTATTCCAACCATCGTCCACAAGCAAGCTGACAGTGAGGAAACTGTCATTAATCCATGACAAGAAGTGTGCACCAGTCCCTAAACACACTTTAATTTAGCCATTTTTTTTAAATAGCAAGATTTTCTTGATGAAGGAAGCAAAGTATTAATATACATTTTGACATTAACTCCTGATGTCTTCTTGAAGTGGTATTTTGAGAAGTATCATTCTAAATTACTATCCTACTCTTCTTCTTTGAACTAACAAAATATAATTTATCTTCCACGTACCACCTTCCACATTTTATCATTATTCTCTTGTTGTATATGTATGTGCATGTACATGCGTGTGCACTGTATGTATGTATGCTCCCCAAAATTACTCTAGTATCCTCCAGTGAGAATGTCTAGTACAGTGCCAGGCAGCAAGATTTTTAATTAATTAAACCAATCATTTCAATAAATTAATTTAAAGCACTTCCATTAAACATTAGGAAATGTATGTGTATATATACACCCCATAGGTGGACTGTGTAGTCATATTCAAGAGTCTATTATTCTTTCCACAATGACTGAATGTCTCCCACGTAGCTGGCCTTGTGCTAGGTGCTAAAGAAACAAAGAATACAGTCCTCATTTGGAAGGAATGCACAGTCAGAGACAAGAGGAACTGACACTTGAACAGATCATTAAGCCCAGAGCACTAAGTGACATGATAAAGGCATATGTCAAGTGCTGAAAGAGCAGCCAGCTCTCTGGGGCATCACGAAGAGATGAAAGTATTGAAGTACTGTCAGCTATGAGAGCTAAAGTCAGAGCTGATTCTCACATTTTCTAAAGAGCACTTTTGCAGTTACATTCTATGTTATAGAGGTTTAAAAGTTCAAATTTGGTTTAAGGACCTATATAAGAACCTAAATAATTAAAACAATGGGAGTCAAGTAGACTCCCATAACCCCAAACAATTTAATTGGTTCTGTTAATTTTAACCTCTTCTATCTCTGGTTTCTGTAAAATGGGAATATACTAATATTTTAGGTATAAGAAAGAATAGTTTTTCATATCCACATACTGTGCAGTGTTCTACTTTTCCAGTTTGGCAAACTAGCAAAGCTATTATTTATTAAATATTTTTAAAAATTAACTCACTTTTTTTTTTTTAAGAGAGAGGGACAGTGAGAGAGACAGAAAGAAAGGAACACATTATTCAGTTTTTCACATGGCCTTAGTTGCTCCAACACTCAGTTGTGTACGTGGTGCTGGGGTTTGAACCCAGGTCCTTGTGCTTGCCAGGCAAGTGCCGAAACCACTGAGCCACTGCTCCAGCCCCTCATTTTTTTTTTTTTAAAGAGAATGAGAATGAGAGTGAGAGTCAATTTTATTTATTTTTTAATCCGTTTTTTGTTTTTCTGACACATTTTAGTCAGCTTTTTCGCTGTTGTGACTAAAAGATCTGACGAGAACAATTTTAGGAGGAAAAGTTTATTTTGGGGCTCTCAGTTTCAGAGGTCTTAGTTCATAGCCTGCCAGCTCCATTCCTCAGGGCTCAAGGTGAGGTTGACCATCATGGCAGAAAAGTGTGGCAGAGGGAAGCAAGTCGCACGATGATAACATGATGGTCAGTAAGAGAGAGACTCCACTGGCCAAATACCCCAACGCCACACCTCCAATGATCCACCTCCTCCAGCCACACACTGCCAGCTTACAATTATCACTCAGTTAATCCCTATCAGAGAATTAATTCACCCAGTGGGTTAAGGACATCATAACCCAATCATTTTTCCCCTAAGTCTTCTAGCATTGTTTCACACATGAGTTTTTGGGGACACTTAGTATCCAAACCCTAACACAATACCTAGTTATGTATATGGTGCTGAGTTTTGAACGTGGGTCCTCATGCATGCCAACCAAGGGCTCTACCATTGAGCTACCACAATAGTCACAAGCCTACTTACTTTTTTTTATTAAGAGAGGGGCAGTGAGAGAGACAGAAAGAGAGAAACAACTTTAGTTTTTCACATGGCCTTCTTTGCTCCAACACTTAGTTATGTACGTGGTGCTGGAGTTTGAACCCAGGTCCTCGTGCTTGCTAGGCAAGCACTGAAACCACTGAGTCACCGTTCCAGCTCAAATCAACTTACTTTTAAAAAAAGAATTTTAAGGGGCTGAGTGCTTGCCTGGCCTCTATGAGGACTCAGGTTTGAACCCCAGTACCACATAAACAACTAAGTGTTGGAAAAACAAAAACCAGATGAAACAATAAATAAAATTGACTCTCTTTCTCTGATACTCTCTTTAAAAAAAAATAATAATAATAATTTTAAGCCAGGCATGGTGACCCATTACTTGGAGGCTGAGGCAAGAGGATCACAAATTCAAAGTCAGCCTCAGCAACTTAATGAGGTCTTAATCAATTTAGCAAGACCCTGTCTCAAAATAAAAATAAAAGGGCTGGGGATGTGGCTTAGTGGTTAAACACTGCTGAGTTTAATTCCCGGTACAAAAAAAAAAAAAAGATAATAATAATAAATAAAAATAAAATAAAATAAAATAAATGAAAGACAGGGAAGATGGCCAAAAATATTATGGAAGTTACAGGTGGGGACCACCAGTTTGAGCAGGCACAGACAGGGCTGGGGATGTGACTCAGTGGTTATGCACCCCTGGGTTAAATCCCTGGTACAAAAGAAATTAATTTAAAAAAGAAACTTAAGAAGTAGAACAACTTGGAACTCTTACACATTGCTGATGAGAAAATAAAACTCTATAGCCACTTTGGAAAAGTCTGGGAATTTATAATAAATGCAAATACATATTACACCTATATTTGCCCCAGCAATCATGCTCCCAGAGAAACTGTGACTTTATTAATGATTTCCCAAAACACATATATCACAAATATATGTGGAAATAACACAAATATCCTTCAATTAGTGGTTGGATTAACTGGTACATTCTTTCAATGAAATGCTACTCAGTAAAAAAAAAAAAAAAAGAAGAAAGTACATGACACAGGCAGTGACATGAATGAATCTCAAATACATTATGCTAAGGGAAAGAAGCCATTTTCCCATTTATATGACATCCTGGAAAAGGCAAAACTATAGGGTCATAAAACAGAGCAGCAGCTAACAGGTACTAAGCACAGGAAAGGACTGACTACAAAGGCAGGAGGAAACTTCTTGGGGTGATAAAAATATCATAGTATTTCATATTATGAATATATTAACATGTATTCATAGTCATAATCTTGATTATAATGGTATTTATTGTGTACATTAGTCAAAGCTCATAGAACTATTTTACTTATTTTTATTTTTTTAAATAGAGAGGGACAGTGAGAGAGAGAAAGAATCAATTTTTTTTAGTTTTTCATGTGGCTTTCATTGCTCTGACACTTCACTGTGTAGGTGGTACTGAAGTTTAAATCCACATCCTCCCGCATGTCAGGCAAGCACTATAACCACTGAGCAACTGCTCCAGCCCTCATAGAATTATTTTAAAAAGGTGAATTTTACTGAATGTAGATTATACCTCAGTAAGTCTGACTTTAGATATACAGATCAATGTAACATCATGTCTGGAAATAAACCCACACATACATGGTCAATTGACTGCCAACAAAGGTACTAAGATAATTCAGTGGAGAAAAATCTTTTTTTTTCTTTTTCTTTTTTTTTTTGGTACCAGGAATTAACAATACCCAGGGGTACTTAACCACTAAACCATATCCCCAGCCTGTTTTTATATTTTTATCTTGAGAAAGAGTCTTGCTAAGTTGCTCAGGGTCTTGCCAAGTTTCTGAGGCTGTCTTGAACTTGTATTCTTCCTTCCTCAACCTCCTGAGTTGCTGAGATTATAGGCATATGCCACCATGCCAAGCTCAGTGGAGAAAATCTTCTTTTTAAAAAAAATTTTTTTTTAAAGAAAGAGGGACAGTGAGAGAAAGGGAAAGACGGAAGCAATTTTTTTAATTTCAGTTTTTCATGTGACTGTTTTTTAAGAGAGAGGGACAGTGAGTGAGAGAGAGAGAGACAGAATCAACTTTATTATTTGGTTTTTCAGATGGCTTTCGTTGCTCCAACACGTATACGTGGTGTTGGGGTTTGAACTTGCATACTCATGCATGCCAGGCAAGCGCTATAACCACCGAGCCACCACTCCAGCCCAGCAGAAAAGCTTAATTAAAAAAAAGAGAGATGGAGAGGTGGCTCAGTAGTTGCGGCACTTGCCTGGTATGTGCGAATACATGAGTTCAAACTCCAGCACCACGTACACAACAAAGTGTCAGCGCAACAAAGGACACATGAAAAACTAAATAAAAATTGATTCTCTCTTTCTCTCACTGTCCCTCTCTCTTTTAAAAAAATACACAACACACATATATATGTACATACATATATACAGGGTTTGGAATGGGGCTCAGTGGTTAAGAACCCCTGGGTTCAATCCCTGGTACCCCCCCCCCAAAAGATGCCCAACATCATTAAGGAAATGCAAATTATAACCACTATGAGATACTACTACATACCTATTAAATAGTTTGATTTCTTGCTTATTTTATGGTACTGGGCATCGAACCCAGGGAGCTCTTCCACTGAACTACGTCACCAGCCCTTCTTATTTTATTTTATTTTTTATTTTGAAATAGGGTCTCCCTAAATTGCTGACACTGGCCTTGAACTTGTGATCCTCTTGCCTCAGCCTCCCAAGTCTCTGGGATTACAGGTGTGCACCACTATGCCCAGCTTAAGTGACTTTTTAAAAATTTGACAATACCAAGGGCTGACCAGGATGAAGAGTTACTGGAACTCTCTTAAACTGCTGGTAGGAATACATAATACAAATGCAGGCATTTGAGGGAAAAAGTTTGGCAACTTCCTATAAAGTTAAACAATCCAAAAATCACTCTTAGCTAAACATCCTATGGTCATTGAAAATTCATATGAGAAGGCTTACTGCAGCTTTATTCATAATCACCAATTAACTGGAACCAGCCCAAATGAATATCTAATAGATGAATGGATAAGTCAATCAGGGTCTAACAATCCAATGGACTACCAGTCAGCAATAAAATACTTATAAAAATTTGTGTATGTATGTTCATAGTAGCATTATTCACAACAGCTAAAACGGAAGTATGCCAAGTAGCCACTGACAGATGAAATTATAAGCAAAATGTGAAATATACACACAGTGGAATATTAAAAGGAAAGAAATTCTGATATGTTACAACATGGATGAATTTCAAGGACATTATATTAAGTAAAATCAACCAGTTACATAAAGACAAATATTGTATGATTTTACTTATTTTATTTTAAAAGTAAAATAATATAAAAACTTAATAACAACTACTTGGGAGGCTGACGAAGGAGGATTACAAATTTGAGGCCAGGGCTGGAGCAGTGTCCAAGAAACAAAGGCCAAATGAAATGCTAAATAAAATTGATTCTCTTGCTATATATAAACCCCTGTCCTCATGCATGCCAGGCAAGCACAGTAACTTCTAAGCCTCTGCTCTAGCCCCCTCCCTTTGTTTTAAGAGAGAATCAACTTTATTTATTTTTCATCTGGACTTTGTTTCTCCAACACTTAGCTGTGTATGTGGTACTGGGGTTTGAACCCAGGTCCGTGTGCATGCAGGCAAGCGCCTGAACCACTGAAACACTGCTCCAGCAGCCCCCACCTTTATAGAAACAAAAAACAAAAAAACAAATTTGAGGCCAGCCTCAACAATTTAGCAAGACCATCTCAAAATAAAAAATAAAAAAGGATGGGGATGTAGCTGAGTGGTAAATCATCTGTAGGTTCAATCCCCAGTATCACAAAAATTAAAAATAAATAAAAATTTTCAAAACCGTGAATGACTCTCAAATACATTATTCTAAGCCAGAGTCCACAGACAAACAGCAACACACTATTTGATTCCTTTTGTATGATATTCTGCAGAAGTTAAAACAACAGGGACAGAAAATCAATTAGTGGTTGCCAAGAACGTGAATAAGACAGGGGAAGGAGACTGACTATATCAGAGGACATGGGAATTGGGGGGTTAATGGTGCCTTTCTAAATTTTGATTGTGACAAAATATACCTAAAATGAGTGTATTTTACTACAAATAAATTATTTCTTGAAAAACCTGATTTAGTGAAAAAGGCAGAGCATGCTACATCAAGAACAACCCCTCCAAAGGCACGTTTCTTACCTTTCTTCAACTTTGATGAAGAGATGGTTGCAGAGGTTGTGAACATACTGGGCATAACTCTCTGCCAGGACCATGTCGTATGCAGTTAGGTGAATGTTTAAAACCCCATATTCATGATCTGTACCCAAATTAATGGGTCTCACTTCTACTTTTCCCTTCTTCTTCTTGGGCTAAACAGAAAACAAATTAAAAAAAAAGAAAGAAAATAAAGTATTGTACAAGAAATTCCAATCATATCATTTGATTTTGTTTTTTATTTTATTTCTTGAAGAGAGAGGGATAGTGAGAGAGAGAGAGAGAAAGAGAGAATCAACTCTATTTAGTTTTTCTTTTTTTTTATTTTCTTTTTTTTTCTATTTAGTTTTTCATGTGGCTTTCGTTGCTCCAACACTTTGTTGTGTATGTGGTGGTGGGGTTTGAACCCACATCCTTAAGCATACCTGGCAAGAGCCATAACTGCTGAGCCAACACTTCAGCCCCTGAATCTTTTTTATAAAAATCAGTCTTTCAAGCTGGGCATGGTGGTGCAGGCCTGTAATCTCAGTGGCTCAGGAGGCTGAGGCAGGAGGATCCCAAGTTCAAAGCCAGCTCCAGCAACTTAGAAAGGCCCCAAACAATTTAGGGAGACCTTGTCTCAAAATAAAAAATAAAAGTGCTGGGGATGTGGCTCAGTGGTTAAGTACTGCTGGATTCAATCCCTAGTACCACAACCCACTACCAATGTTCCTGTATATATATTTTAGTGACAGTATATATGCATTTTTCTTAGGAATATATCTGGGAACTGAACTACTGAGCTATAGAGTATACATATGTTCATCTTTAATAGACAGTCTCAGACGGTTTTACAAAGTAGTTTCCAGTTTAGCCCCCCACCAGCAGTGTAGGAGAGTTCTAGTTACTCTCTATTCTTGCCAAAACATAAATCTTAGTAGTCAGCCCACTTTTATTTTATTTATTTATTGGTACTGGAGATTGAACTCAGAGTCTTACAAATGCTAAGCACATACTCTACCACTGACCTACCTTCTCTGTCCATTTGACCATGTTAAAAATTGGGTTGTCTGACTGTCTCTTACTGATTTGTACAGGTATTTATGTGTTCTAAATATGTCACTTGTACATATATGCACATATTTTTTCCCTCTCTGTAGCTTTCCTGTTCACTATTTTGTTGTTGGTGATGTGGGTTTGGTTTTTTGTTTGTTTGTTTTTTATGCCAGGAATTCAACCCAGGGGCACTTAACCACTGAGTCACATTCCTAGCCCTTTTTATTTTTTGAGACAGGGTCTTGCTAAGTTGCTAAGGCCGGCTTTGACCTTGAGATCCTCCTGCATCAGCCTCGTGAGCCACTGGGATTACAGGTGTGTGCCACCATGCTCAACTCATTTCTTTTATGTTTACAGTGATTTTTATGTTCAGTTTAGGAAATCTTTGCCCACTTTTAAGACAATGAAGATATTCTTCTATTTTTTCTTCTGGCAACTTTATTATAACATTCACAATCAGACGCTCAGCAATTAGACTGCTTGCCTGGCATGTGCGAGGACCTGGGTTCAAACCCCAGCAGCACACATACAACTAAGTGTCGGAGAAACAAAGACCAGATGAAAAACTAAAAATATAAAAGTTGATTCTTTCTCTCTCTGTCATTCTCTCTTTAAAAAAAATTCACAATCAGATCTACAATCCCTCTTTTTTTGGTGCTAAGGATTGAACCTTGGGCCTACAAACCATGCTCTACCACTGAACTAAACCCTCAACCTACAATCCATATTTTTTTTAAGCGAGAGAGAGAGAGAGAGAGAAAATCAATTTTATTTATTTTTTCACCTGGCCTTTTTTTCTCTAACACTTAGCTGTGTATGTGGTGCTGGGGTTCAAACCTGGGTTGTTGCACATGCCAGGCAAGCACTCTAACCACTCAACCACCGCTCCAACCCCCCTACAGTCTGATTTTAAGTGATTTTTTGCATACAGTGTGAAACAGGAGTCAGGTCACTTTTTTTCCTCATAATCATCCAGACCAAATGACAGAGCACCACTGCACTGCAGTGTCACCTATGTCATATATTAAGTGTCCACAGATATGTGGATCTGTTTCTGTACTCTACTTTGTTCTCTTGGGCAATTTGTTCATCCTTGGGACAATGCCATATTGTCCTAATAATTGGAAATTTATTTAGTCTTGCTACTGGTAGAAATAGATTTTATTTTATTTTTTAAATTTTTTTTATTTTTTGGTACCAGGTATTGAACCCAGGGGCACTTAACCACTAAGCTACATCTCTAATCCTCTTTATATTTTATTTTGAGACAGGATCATGCTAACTTGCTTAAGGTCTCACTAAGCTGCTGAGGCTGGCTTTGAACTTGTGATCCTCCTTCCTCAGCTTCCCATGTAGCTGGGATTACAGGTGTATACCACCATGCCCAGAAAAAATGGTTTTTTTTAAAAAAAAATAGGGGATGGGGATGTAGTTGAGTGATAAAGTGCATGCTCAGGCCCTGATTTCAATCCCCAGCACCCAACAAAACAAAGCAAAAAAGAAAAAGTAGAAAAGAAAAAATTTATCTCTTAAGTCATCATTATGTCTGAAGTCATCTCTGTGTAGGAGCCAACAGCCTAGAGGATGCCATAGCTAAACTCTTTCTGACAGAGCATCTGGAATGGTGTCCTCACACAGCTGCTCTCCAGGTCGGCCTAAAAGAGCAGGAACTCAGTCAGCCGAAGCAGAGGGAAGACACAGTAAGAGTTCCTTCACAAGGATAGTAATATTGACAATGACCTGATCGCAGAGGGATGTTCTGAGAATTGAACAAAATACTATATCTAATTAATATAATCTGTGACACACATTTATTTTTTTTATTTTTTATTTTAAAGAGAGAGGGACAGTGAGAGAGAGAAAGAGAGAAACAACTTTATTTAGTTTTTCACATGGCTTTAGTTGCTCCAACACTTACTTGTGTACGTGGTGCTGGGGTTTGAACCCGGGTCCTCGTGCTTGCCAGGCAAGCGCCAAAACCGCTGAGCCACTGCTCCAGCCCCATGTGACACACTTTTAAACACTCAATAAACATTAACTTTTTTTTTTGAAAGAGAGAGATAGAGGGGTTGGGGATTTAGCTCAGTGGCAGAGCGCTTTCTTAGCACGTGCAAGGCCCTGAGTTCAGTCCTCAGCACTGAAAAAAAAAAAAGGAAAGAAAGAAAGAGAGAGAAAGAGAAAGAGAAAATCAGTTTTATTTATTTTCCCATCTGGCCTTTGTTTCTCCAACACTTAGTTGTATATGTGCTGCTGGGATTCAAACCCGGGCAAGCACTCCAACCACTGAGCCACCACTCCAGTCCAAACATTAACTTTTATCATTATTTTAGTTTTTATATTCCTTATATTTAGCAAATGCCTGGCAGTGAGAAAACTTGGAATGAATCACTATTTTGGAATTTTAAAACAGGAAGGAATTTAGAAATTCTTTTTGCTGGAAGTGGGGGTGCGTACCCATAATCCCAACCACTCAGAGGCTGAGGCAGATCACAACTTTGAATCAAGCCTGGACAATTTAGCAAAACCCTGTTTCAAAATAAAAAATTAAAAGGTCTGAAGTAGCTCAGTGATATGATACTTGCCTAGCACATGCAAAACCCTGGGTTTGGTCCCCCAGTGCTGCAAATAAAGAGAGAAAGAAGAGAAATGATTTTTGTGCTGGTTCTTCACCTTTGTATGGACAGAACACGAAGCCCTGAGAGATTCAGAAAGTCTTCCAGAGTTACACAGGTACGCATGATAGATCCCAGACCTTTTCAAATGAAATATAGAGATTTTTCCTTCACAGCCTCTGTATCATTACCAAAGCTGTTTTTTTTGGGGGGGTGGGTTACGGGGAATTAAACCCAGGGGTGCTTTACCACTGAGCTACATCCCAGCCTTTTTTATTTTTTATTTTGAGAAACTAAGTCACTGAGACTGTCCTTGAACTTACGACATCTTGCCTCAACCTCAGAAGTCTCTGGGAATACAGGTGTGCATCACCACACTCAGCAGCATTACTAAAATTTTTAACAATGGTAGCTAACCCAGGGTACTAGACCTTGCTATGAATGAGAAGATACTCTCTGGAGAGGCCAGACATCAAAGGTGCAGGGGCCCTGCTCTCTCTTCTTCATAGCCCACCATGGCCATGGTCAAATGCAGCAACAGGACGTCTCACTGTGACAGCATTGCGGTCAGAGCTGTGAATAATACTACAGTCTGAATGCAATGGGTAGTGCCTGAAATTTTCCAGCAGAGAGAAGAGCAGCTTCCCTAAAGTCCTAGGAGGCTTTTCTTATCCAAGGAAAATGCCAGGGTTCTTCAAACATGTTGCTTTGGGTGAACAAAGAAAGAAAGTTGATTCCAGTACCCTCTCACATTTCTCTTGCTTTTCTACATTGCCGAGATTTGCCTGGACTGATCCACATGATGAGGAGCCCACTGTTATATTATTATATTTCAGCTTTAAGCCAGGGCACAGCATAGCCAGGAAAGGCTTAATTGCATATAATGCCAGACAAGTTTCTGTAATTTTACCTGTACAATTTTCCTCACATCCATCCCCTCCTCTGTTCCTACTAAGTTCACACCTTCATGAATGCCACATGGAGCTATTAAAGATATCTGTACATGAAACGGCAATGTTTTGGGAAGCCCACTCTGACAGCATATGGAAGATAGCCAAGCAGAAAAGAAGGCAGGCTAGAAGAAAAGTGGTAGGGAAGGTGGGCTACTGTCCACCATTAAACCATGGCACTGGCCTGGATTCAGTATCAGATGGCCCATGGAAGCCATTCTTAAGTCCCTGCAGTATTATACTATGGACCTCTAAATGAACCATGGGATAAATTACCACTTTTGTACGGAAATGTCCTCCTTATTACATGCATACACACATATATACATACATACATATATTATATATGTTTACATGTACATATGTGTGTGTGTATTTTTGTGGTACAGTGGATTAACACAGGGTTGTTTCACCACTGAGCTAAATCCCCAGCCATTTTTTTTAAGAGAGAGAGACAGTGAGTATGTGTGAGAGAGAGAGAGAATCAATTTTATTTAGTTTTCCATCACTCTGACACTTGGTTGTGTATGTGGAGCTGAGGTACAAACTTGCATCTGTGTGCATTCCAGGCAAGTGCTATAACCACAGAGCTACCACTCCAGCCCCTCCCCAGCCATTTCTATTTTTTATTTTGAGACAGAGTCTTGCTAAGTTGTCCAGGCTGGCTTTGAATTTACTATCCTCCTTCCTCAGGCCCAAGTTGCTGGGATTATTACCCCTATTTTACAAACAGAAAACTGAGATCCTCTGAAGGCAAGTTACTTGCTCAAGGTTACTGGGAAACTTTTCTGGGAAAGCATAGATAAAGGTGTGAACCTCAACAAGATACTAGCAAACCAAATCCAACACCACATTAAAAGAAAAAAAAAAGAAAGGAGGGAAATTAAAATCACAGAATATGATAGCTGGAAGGGATCTTAGAGATAATTTAGTCCTTCCTTCCTAATTATACCCATAGGGGAAAATGACTTATTTAGGGTTACAATGGTAAGGAAATTTCAAAGGTAACCACTGAACGTCTGGTCAGGGTTGGAAACTGGGTCTGTAAGCAGAACGCCAGGCTCTCTCTTCCAAAGTAATGGTGAGAGTATCTTCTGCTTATCACTACAGGTGGCTTTTTTTTTTAATTGAACCCAGGGCTTCCTGCTTGCTAAGCATGTACTCTACCACTGAGCCATATCTCCAGTCACAGGTGGCACTCTTTAGGGTTAAAAAACTGGGAAGGAATTGCATCATCCTAATCCTCAAACAAAAAGCCTGATATGCTTTCAGCATATTCAGTTTCCAAAAGTTCTGGTGATAAAAGTAAAATTTACAACTGGAGACTTGAATGATTTGCTGATAACACTGTGAACATTCCATAATCATCTGTGAGGTGCACACTGATTGTGTGAGCATGTGTATAACTCAATGTCTTACACACACATACAGACAGAAGGCTTGGCTCTGATTGGAGTGGCAAGATGGCACAACTTGTGGCTGTATAAAGAACACCAGACTCAGTTGGAAGCCAAAGAAAATCTGGACTTGGCCAGGCCTGGTGGCACAGGCCTGTAATTCCAGCACCTCGGGAGGCTGAGGCATTAGGAAAACAAGTTCAAAGTCAGTCTTACCAACTCTGCAAGGCCCTAAGCAACTTAGCAAGACCCTGTCTCAAAATAAAAAGTAAAACTGGGCTGAGGATGTGACTCAGTGGTACAGTGTTCCTGATACCCGCCTCCAAAAAAAGAAAATGTGGATTCAAATACTAATTATCTGCTTAGTCACTCCATGACATTGGGTGACCACATTTTAGTCCTCAGGTTCATCATCTGTAACATCAAAGGTTATTGTGGGGGCTGGAGCGGTAGCTCTGTGATTACGGTGCTTGCCTGGCATGCACAAGTCTGTAGGTTCAAACTTCAGCACCACGTACACAACAATGTGTTGGAGCAACAAGGGTCACATGAAAAACTAAATAAAAATTGCTTCTTTCCTTCTCTCTCTTTGTCTCTCTTTCTTTAAAAAAAAAAAGTTATTGTGAAGCTCAATAGAATGAATTTATATAAAATGGAAATAACATAGATGTTAGATGGATTCTGACCATCATCAGTTCAAATACCAGTGTTGGAAATTACTAATCATTTGGGCAAGTCATTTGATCTCACTGTATCTCAAAATTCCTCAAACAGGGACTTTAACAACCATAGGATATTCTGAGGAATAAAACATATCACTTATAAAATGTAAAATGAAAAATTTAAAGCCTGCCACACAGTAGTGAGGGCACATGGTATATAATACTCAATAATTGGTATCTTTAAAATAGTAATACGCACAGTAGGGCATGGGGGCACATACCTGTAATTCCAGCAACTTGGGAGGCTGAGGCAGGAGGATCACAAGTTCAAAGCCAGCCTCAGCAACTTAGCAAGGCCCTAAGCAACTTATTAAGACCCTGTCTCAAAATAAAAAATAAAAAGGGCTGGGAATGTAGCTCAGTGGTTAAAAGCTCCTGGGTTCAATTAAAAAATAGTAATGTATACGGATAGGTACTATTGGTGCTATAAATTAGAGGCAAGCATGTTCTCAATACCTTATAGATTAGCTTTACAGAATGAAGTAATTAATATGCAACTGCTGTGTGGGCTGGTTCAACCACACTAAGACTCCAAAGAAACAGAAAACAGTGCCAGAACCCTCAAGGAGTTTACAGTCCAGAGAGGAAGATGCATAGGAAAGAACACATCCTAGTTGTGTGATTGTGCACATCTGTAATCTCAGCTACTAGGGAAGCTAAGGTAGGAGGACAGCAAATTTGAGGCAAGTTCTGGTTAATTTAGTGACACTCATGTCAAAATAAAATAAAAAAAGCTAGGAATGTAACTCAGTGGTAGAGTACTCCCTTCTCTTGTGTGAGGGTCACACGCACACAAAAATAGCATTTCCTCTCAAATTAATCATAAAAAGCAGCCCACCTCCCATGTGCAAGGTGAGTTCAACACTACTACTTTGACTGTACCAGTGTCCTTGCGCATGCCAGGCAAGCAAGCGCTGGAACCATGAGTCACCACTCCAGCCCATCTCTTCCCATTCTTGTACCTTTGATTTCCTTCTCTTGCCTGATTGCTCTGCTAGGGTCTCAAGAACTATATTGAATAAAAGTGGGGAAAGTGGACAACCTTGTCATGTTCCCTAGTTTAGTAGAAATGCTTTCAGATTTTCTCTGTTTAATATTATACTAGCTGAGAGTTTGTCATATATGGTCTTTACATAGTTAAGACAAGTACCTTTGATCGCTATCTTCTCTCAAATTTTGAGCATAAATGGGTGCTGAATTTTATTGAAGGACTTTTGTGCATCAATTGAGATGATCATATGGTTTTTGTCCTTAATTCTGCTTAAGTGATGAATCACATTTATTGATTTGCATATGTTGAACCAGCCTTGCATACCTGGAATGAAGCCCAATTTATCATAGTGAATTATCTGTTTGATGTGTTTTTGAATGTGGCTTGCTATAACATTATTACAAATTTTTGCATCGATGTTCATAAGGGATACTGGTCTGTAGTTTTCTTTCTTTCTTTTTTTGATGTGTCCTTGTTGGGTTTTGGTATCAGAGCTATGGTTGCCTCATAAAAAGTGTTTGTGAGAGTTCCCTCATTTTCAATTTCTTGGAATAGCTTAATAAGGAGAGGTGTTAGCTTCTCCTTAGATGTGGTAAAACTCAGCAGAGAATCTATCAGATCCTGGGCTTTTCTTCTTTGGAAGGCTTTTAATTGCTATATGGATTTCAGTGCCTGTTTCTGGGCTGTTAAGGATTTCAATGTCGTCCTGCATCAATTTGGGGATGTTGTATGTGTCTAGAAATTTGTCCATGTCTTCTAGAATATCTAATTTAGAGGAGTATAGTTTTAAAAATATGTCAAAATGTCATGTCAATGGTGATAAGAGAGAGAGAGAGAGAGAAAGAAAGAAACCTGGTTTGCTGCTATCCCCAGGCTACCTCACAAGGAAAAGCTTCATTTTTTTTCTCTCTTCTCATTACCTCCTCAGAAAAGCATCAAAGACAAGAAAACAAGATAGAGGGATGGAAACCAACTAAGAGTTATAAGCCAGGCCATACAAGAAAGAGGTAAAATCAGTACTGACAAGGAAAGCTGAGATGAAATAGATGCTTCTTTTCCTTTCCAAGGTTCAGAAGTCCTAAGACTGAGTGAGACCTTGGGAAGGAGGAAAAGGATTACACCAAAAGAAATCAATCAAGAAGCTTTTCTGCTTCCTGACTTCCATGAGGTGAACAGCTTTCCTCTGCCATGCCCTTCCACCATAGTATTCTGCCTCACTTTGGCCCAGTAATGGAGTTGGCCAACCAAGGGCTAAGACCTCTGAAACCACACAAATCTAGTTATGCTGCTGAATAGCAGAGTCATGAGCTCAGTGTGGATTTGCCAAGATTATCTTATCCAGTTTAACTGTATAAGATCAGGTAGAAGTAAAAAAAGGTATTTTATCCCAGCAACAAAAAGCTGCCTAATGCCAAGAGAATATGATAAAGAAAAATGAAGAAAAAATAATTGTAATGTAATGTAAGTAAAAATCACATACGCTAGATTAATTGCATTGTGGTGGGAGAAAGATGGAAAATGTCATCAGCTAAAGACTTGGAAGATAGGCTGACTACATGCAATGTGATACCCTGGATTCTGGAACAACATCATCAAGAACAACAATAAAAATAGTGGAAAAACATGTGAAATTTGAATAAAGACTGTAATTTAGTTAATAGTAGTGTACTGGCTGGAGCGGTGGCTCAGCGGTTTCGGTGCTTGCCTGGCAAGCATGAGGACCCGGGTTCAAACCCCAGCACCACGTACACAACTAAGTGTTGGAGCAACTAAGGCTATATGAAAAACTAAATAAAGTTGTTTCTCTCTCTGTCTCTCTCACTGTCCCTCTCTCTTTAAAAAAATAAAAAGATGTTTTTAAAAAAAATAGTAGTGTACCAATACAAAATTCCATAATTTGATACAGCTACCAGCACGGTCATGTAAGATGTTAA
This sequence comes from Aplodontia rufa, assembly GCA_004027875.1. NCBI lineage: Eukaryota > Metazoa > Chordata > Mammalia > Rodentia > Aplodontiidae > Aplodontia > Aplodontia rufa. Next base: position 4,032 of record PVKS010031306.1, on the reverse strand, counting down.
CATTAGGGAATCCTGTAATAACTATGTAGCTTTCCTGTAAATCTTGTAATAACTATGTAGCTTTCCTGTAAATCTGAAACTATTTCAAAATAGAAAACAAAAATCAATTAACAAAAGAGAAAAGAAATGGGACAAGTTTTGGCATTTTGTGCATGAAAACTAACTTTTGTCTTAGGGTCGTTGGGCTCAAAGAAGGCCAGAATGAGATCAAGAAAGGAGAAAATGGGAATTTGGCTATTTATTGTTTTTTTCTTGGCTCTAGGCTTATGGGGGGGAAAAGAAAGAAGCCTATGCGAGATTCTTTCTAATTTATCCAGTCCAGTTCTCCAGAAGAGTGAAAACAAGAGGCACTTGGGACAGAGCCTCTGTGAGCTGGCAGATAAAAGTTTTCATTGTGCTGTCCTGCACAGGAAGTGAGAAGCCTGGAGCAGTTTCCACCAGATCCAGCACTACTGTGCTGTCCTGGGATACTCAAAGGCATCAGAGAAAAATCCACAGCTCCAACTAAAGAGAGGACCGTTCCCTTCAAGCAACAAGGTTGTCTGGAGCAAGGTGTTTGCAGATAGTGGGTCATGTTTGCCCACACTGATTTACAAACCTTGAAGCAGCTCCAATTGTCACATTTCAGCTCAATCAATATTTACTATCCCTATCTTGGATGCCAGACCCTGTGCTGGATGCTGAGAATACACAGAAAAATGAGACATGGTCTCTAAGAAGGGGGGATAGTCATCAAGACAGTTAAACATAGTAAGTCCTAGGACAGAGGAAGCCCAGGGAATTCTGGCAGCTCATGGTAGGACAAGTAATCCAGTGTAGGAATTCAAGAAGGATTCTCAGAAGAAGAGAGAGATTCTTTAGTATCCCAATATAAAGATTGAACAGGAGTCTGCTAGGTAAAGAAGAGGTCGTCCAAGTAGAAAGAACAACACATGAGAGGCCTTGAAACAGTAGGGTGATGTGGATAAATATCAAGAGACATAGGAACTGGAGTGGTTGCTCAGTGGTTAGAGCACTTGACTGGCATGTACGAGGACCCAGGATTGAACCTTAGCACCACATATACATCTAAGTGTTGAGAAACAAAGGTCAGATGAAAAAAAAATAATGAAGTTGATTTTCTCTTTCCTGTCTCTCTCACTCTCTCACTTCTCTCTTTAAATAAATAAATAGTCCTAATACAATTAAGTCAAGATATCCGTGAGACAAAAAAAGAGATTAGAAAGATGGGGGCAGATGGCAGTAAGCTTCCTTTTATACCAAGCTAAAGGACAGGTCAGAGCATCACATATGCATAAAATTATCTTAGGGGGGATCCCAAGGAATTCTTTAAAAATGGGGAAAAAATGCCAGATGTGGCATTTTCTGTAATTCTAGCAACTCAGGAGGCTGAGGCAGAAGGAGCACAAGCTTGAGGCAGCTGAGGCAACTTAGCAAGACCCTGTCTCAAAATAAATAAATAAATAAATAAAATAAAAGGGATGGGGATAAAGCATAGCTGGTAGAGCGACCTGGCTTCAATTCCCAATAATTCACACACTCACACACACTCACACACACTCACACTCACACACACACAAACCCCAAATTTAATTTCCTTTAATTTCCTTTCCTGCTAATTTATGTGAGACTAGTAGAAGGGGCATATCCTAAAATAAAACTCCAACAACTTACTCTAAGATGCCACAACTCAAAAAGGGAAAAATTCCTCCTGAATTTTTTTTTAAAACACAGAGGGACTGTGAGAAAGAGAGAATCAATTTTATTTAGTTTTTCATATGGCTTTCGTTGCTCCAACACTTTGTTGTGTACGTGGTGCTGGGGTTCGAACTCAGGTCCTCGAGCATGCCAGGCATGCACTGTCACTGCTGAGCCACCACTCCAGCCCCCCTCCTTCTGAAGTTTAATAGCATTCTTTATCTTCTTTTTAGCACTTTTCACTTTCTGCTTTGGTGCCTAATAATCTGTATCTCATTTCTGCTGGTTTACACGCTCCCTCTGAGCATGAACCAGATCTTGTTCATTCATTCTATAAAATTATTTTTCAATCCATTCTGAAAAGGCAAGGCATCAACAGGACCTAGCATATAATAAATGTTCAATAAATATTTTATAGCATCATGGCATCTGAGGTAAAAGACACTTGAGGGTGTTTTAACCTAAAATTTGTAAATTTTTGTGAACAGTCTGGTAAAAGCTATGAGAACTGAAGATACAGCTTAGTGGTAGAGTGCTTATCTACCATGCACAAGGCCCTGGATTCAATCCCCAGTACAGGGGAAATTTTTTTTTTTTTTTTCAGATAAAAGCTATGGACTCTTTACCTGGAAAACTAAAAATCAGAAAACATTTTACTTATAAATTTCAGGCCCCACCATGCCTAGAGTGGTAAGGTTAATTTACCCAAAGTCAAAGGTATGAGGGCTCTACCCAAGCCCTCTTCTCTGCACATGATCTTTCCTCTATATGGGATAATACCCTTCCTTTTTTCTCCATGGTACTCAACCTGAAAGACTCAGCTTGACTCATGCCAGTGAAAAACCATATTTCAGAGGATACCTCTAGACTCAGCACTGTCTCAATATGTAGATCTTATGATTCTTCAAGCTAAGCTACTTAATGAGACCCTGTCTCAAATAAATAAATAAATAAATTATATACATTTATATATAAATAAATACATAAATAATGTATACATATTTATATATAAATAAATTTTAAAAGGGGGACTGGGTATGTGGTTCAATGATTAAAGTGCTTGCCTGGCATGTGGGAGGACCTGGGTTCAAACCCAGCACTAAATACATAACTAAGTGTTGGAAAAACAATGATAAGATGAATAATAAATAAAATTGATTCTTTCTCTCTCCCCACTATCTTTAAAAAAAAAAAAGAAAAGTGGCAGAACCCAGCCTAGAACACATATTTCCTGGTTCCTACTTCAGTATACTTTCCATTACAAAGGAATAGCTTTCTCCAGGTGCAGTGGTGGATGCATGTAATCCCAGTGATTTGGGAGGATGAGGAAGGAGCATTAAGGAGAAGCGATTACACAGTTGTGGCAAGAGAAATGGGCTAAAAATTTGTTCAATGCTTGGAACTAACTCCCAATTATCAGCAATAATGGATTTGAGGAGCACATATACATTTTAAATCTGCAAACACAATAAAATTAGATTTTTGGTTGAAATATAAATCTGTTTCTCTTTACCACACATCATTCATTCAACTAAAGTGAACTAATAAGATATTTAAAGTATCACAAGTATTAAAACCAAACCACTTTCTTTTTATTGTGATAAGGACAAGAGTGGAATATTAAAGAAATATTTCCAGTTTGGATAACCTCAAATTAAATACAAGAGAGGATTGTCAGATAACTCTCTATATTTTGTTTTTTTAAGAAAGAGAGGAGAGAGAGAAAGAATCAATTTTATTTATTTTTTATCTGGCCTTTGATTCTCCGACACTTGGTTGTATATGTGGTACCGGGGTTTGAACCTGGGGCCTCGTGCACTCCAGGCAAGCACTCCAACTGCTGAGCCACAGCTCGAGCCCCTTCTCTATACCTCTTAGCTTCAGCATGACCCAACTTACGCAAATGTGATCTTTAGGTCTCTGCAAAAGTTGCATGCCATCCTTTTCTAAAGAACTCCCTTGCCCCTTACCTCTTGTTCTTTAATTAGGTACTTGTATCTTCCAATGCCATGAGTGGGATTTGTCTTATAGTGCCGACTGGTATTTAGTAGAATGCCACCTAAAAGAGAGAAAACAAAACAAACCTGTTTCTAAGCTCTTCCAGGGACAGACAAATCATATGAAAGGAGGCAAATATCCACTGAAGGACTGAAAATATCTGGAGCCGGAGAGTCTCCTATTAGTTTAAATAACCATAGGTATTTCTTGATTCTGGACATATTTTTCCCCCTCCTTTCCTCTCCTCTTACCTCGTAGAATATATCCAATCCTCACCATCCATCTTTCTTTCAGAAATGCTCTCCTTCAAAAGCCACTGGAGTGGGGGATGGGCTG
>PVKS010031305.1:0-23584 GCA_004027875.1 Aplodontia rufa | reverse complement strand
GCCGTCAACAATGCTTCTCTGTCACCACTCAGCCCAGCTGGGCTGGAAATGCTCAGCAGTGCCCTCTGTGAATGTTGTTTTGTGCCCCACTGGGTTGGTTCTGCTGTGGTTCTTAAGGATAGGTTGCTGTCACTGTTCTCTAACTGCCCAGAGGCTGCAGGCTGTTGGCTGCCTTGCTGGACAGCCCGTGTACCAGTATGCAGTGACTTCACGAATTCTCTGCAGAAGCCAAGAGTTCCCAGTGAAGCTTGAGATCTCTGTGGATGGGACTAATATGCTCTGTGACATGTATCGTCCCTGGCACTTAATGAGTCCTTCAGCAGCCTTGAAGTTATGTGACTAACCCTCTAGAAGTGATTGATTTCCTGTGACTTGGTGACCTAGGAATTGCAGAGAAAGCAAAACTTGTCTATGGAGTTTATCTCCAACGATAGGAAAAGGCTGCTAAGAAAACTCATGGATTACTTGGGGTCTTATACTCAGTACTTGGCATCCATAACTATAGGGGGTGACATTCACATCTCCCTGATTTGATCTTCTTATTAATAATAATTTTCCATACCTTTTAATACATTTTTGGATGGTCCTCTGTTGGAACAGGCAGAGAGAGGTAGGGGGGAATCTCCTGTCACCAGTTATCAAATGATTCCTCAGGTGTTCTCAACTTTTCTTCCCTTTAGGCCTTCCAGGTTGAATAATTAGAATACTTTCTAAATTATATGTGTTATTTCTGTGTAAAGATGCAGTTTATCTCAACTCTTGCTAAGTATCTTGGATAAACCTGTTGTCTCACAGAAGTGAGCAGGGCAGAAAAAAGCATCTTATAGGAGTGCCACTGTTTCAGTGAAATTTAATTTGATGCTAAGGGCTGCTTAAGAACACCTATCTGGTTAGGATTGAGTTCTTAGATGTATTTTATGGTAACTAGCTTAAAACTTGCACCTCATGTGTGTTAGGATTCATGTCTAAGTGTTGGAGTTAATGCCCAACTTGGTGTGGTCAGGAAGATTGTAGTGGAGGCATCAGGGCTGGTAGAGAGTGGTGGTTCTTATTTCAACAAAATTGTTTAACAGTTATTACTTCTTGCATGTTGCCATTTGCCAGACTGCTCAGCCTAGTGAAGCTGTTTGCTGTTTGCTCCATTTAAAATAGGTTTTCTGAAAATTTGCATTCTGTGGTACAAAGATACATATTAGGAGGAAATGATTTGGAATTTTGATGCCCTCACCACAGGGTTCTTATTCAGCATTTTTTTTTTTTTAAGAGAGAGAGGGATAGAGAAAAGGAATCAATTTTCATGTAGTTTTTCATCTGGCTTTCGTTGCTTTGTTGTGTATGTGGTGGCGAGGGTATGATGAACCTGCGTCCTTCAGCACTTCAGGCAAGTGCCATAACTGCTGAGCCACCACTCCAGCCCCCTTACTCAGCATTTTTATCAACAAGTGGCTGGGAGAGACAACTGATGACAGTTAAAATTCAGAAAAATAATCCGGACAAGATGACATGGTAAACTAAAGCTGATAAAACTTCTAATTAACAGAGCTCCGAGGTGCCCTGTTGTGAATTTACATTTCAGTAAATCGTCTAAAAACAGGGATGACTTGGTTTGATACAAACTGAATGAGGTTTGTAGTTCAGCACAAGCCAAATTTGCAGTGTTGCTGCTAATGGAAAGTTAACCTAGCCATGGTTAGCGTATTTAATGCAAACTAGTGCCCAGTTCCCTGAGCTAATGGTCTCTTTATCTGGAGTCTGCTGGACTCCACAGGCTCCATTTTGAGAGGAATGTTGCCTGGTGGGATTGTTTCCAGTGATGTGGTAGAGACATTGCTGACCAGGGGCCTGGAAACCTATTAGGAGTGTTAGAAGAACTGCAACAGTGGAAGCTTAGGAAGTTTAGGGAGACAGGGCTGCTATTATAAAACATTTGGTTGTCAGGCAGACAGAGTAGACTTGTGCTTTATGATCCCTGAGGACAGTTTTCAAACAGGGCAAGGCGACTGGGGTGGGGCAGGGTCTGAGTCAGGGAAGGCAGCTCTTCCAGGAAGGTGATGGCAGGACTTACCCAGATGCCTCAGAAAGCACTCAGGCCCTGAGCCTAGCCTTTGGCTGCAGTCCCCTTCAACAATGAGGTTCTCTGATTTTGTAAGCTAGTCGGCTCCCCCTGGTTTCTTTATGAAAAATCATTTTATTCACATACACACACACACAGAGAATGGTGCAGAAAAGGCTCTCTTTCCTGTGTCAGAGGTCACAGAAAATACGGTTGCTCAGCTCTGGAAATTTCTTTAAATGTAGCTTTCCTTGATCCTTATTTTCTGCAGATCCTGCCAGGACTACAGATCTTTATTCCACTGTTAGGTCTGCTGTTTTGCTTGAAAGGACTAAATAACAGTGATTATTATATGCAGAAAAAGATTGCTACATTTTTCCCCCTGATGTGAATGCCTTGCTTTCCTGTTCTTGACAGAAATTTTACTGTTTTTCTCTGGAGGAAATCATAAATCAGGATTGAAGGCAAAAGATATTTTGGCCCAACTCTTCTCTTTTCCCCAGGTAGTGGCAATCACTTGGCTGTGACATGGCATTACAGAGATAGGTGATCCAGATGAAATTATTATTTTTTATTATTAAGAAATTTATTTGTTGAATAATCAAACATGCTTCTAACGAAAAATATTATATATATATATATAAAGTTCTGAATATTAGCAGAATTAAATTCTTTTTATCTGTCAGCAAGCTTATATTTTTATTGACTCACATCTTTTTAGGAAATACTATTTTTGGGAAATAAAAGCCCCTCCTTTATGTTGATTTTCTTGATCCTATTTGGTAAGTATATGTATTTTTTTTTGAAGCAAGTTGGGCACTTCATTAAATTATAGGTTTTTTTACATGAATTATTCTATGTAATTTTACACTTCTGTAAATTTACATAGTGATTTAATTTTACACTTCTGTAAATTTACATAGTGTAACATTTATATTGTTTCACATGAAGTTAGACTTACGGTTGAAAGAGACTGCACTGGAGCAGAAAAACAATTATTTGTCCATTTTAAGCTTAGATACATCGCTTAGAACTTAAAATGAAGTTTAAATTGAATTAAGTACTTTGGGATTAGCAACTAGCTTAGTAACTGAAGTTGCTTCCTAAATGTGTTTTCTTGGCTTAAACATGCAGATTTAGAGTAATCTTGTTGTGGTTGATAGGCTAATTTTGAGATCTGCAGTGAAACTTCTAGTACATTTATGACTTCTCATATGCCTCACATATGATTTCTGACGTATTTATATCTCTATATCTATCCATCCATCCATCTGTAGTTTAATAGTATTTCCCTTAGCTACCTGGTAATAACAAAGAGGAATGACTTTCATTTCTATACGTTAATGAAATATATAAATGTTGAAAGAAATAAATATGACTTGGATCTTTAGTAATGTTCCCATTCTTTGCCAGTGATAGCACTTATCAGAGTGGAAAACCAGTTTGTTGGTTATCACCAAACAGCTAGTACTATTGTAATACCCAGGAAATTGATGCAAGACCAGCTGTTTTGGGCTTAGCTTGCATTGCTAGTTAGACAAAAAAATTTTCTTTTAGATATTTGGTATGAGGTTAAGTTTATAGGTATTCGGAATTAAAAATGGTCCTATGTTTATTTTTTTTGTTCACAACAGGATTGTCACCTTTTCCATTCGGGGAACAGGAAATTTCTGTTGTTCTTTGTTGTTGGCTATCTGGATTTGTCTTGCTTTTGAAGCATTGTCTAGGAGAGAACAAATTAGAACGATTGACAGAATTACTGATTGACAGAATTACTGTCAAAGCATCTAGCCATTTTATACTTCAGTTTTCAAATGGAACACTTAGAATTATTGGGAGCAAATAAATTCATATATGTAGGCTTGTACTTACGAAAGGAGTCATTATTTTCCAGTTGCTTGGGCATATGTGTTTGGAAGGGAGAGAGGTAAGAGTTAAGAATCTTGGGCTGGAAAGGTGGTGTGGTAGAGCACTTGCCTGGCATGTTCAAGGACCCAGTTTCGATCCCCAGCATCACATATACAATTCAATGGAGGAAGAGTGAAATCTAGATGAAAAAATAGAAATCAACTCTCTATTTCTCTCTCTCTCTTAAAAAATGAAAAAAAATTAAGAATCTTAAAATCTCAATGAAGACTCCTGTTACTCTTACATCCAATACCCTCAAAATTCCAAACTCCTTAAAATCAGGTTTACAGATAATATATAAGTTTAGGCTTGAATTTTTTAAATTTCAGAATCTGAAATTGCATTGTGTGTTCTTGTTTGAAAGCCCTTCATGACAGCTGCATATGTATTTAGGAAAAAGAAAGGGGTTTGCTTTAGAAATCTGTTCATAGCTTGTTTTATTTTTAAACTAATGAAGGACAAAATTTTCTCTCCTCCCACTAATCTTTTTGGTATCTAACCCAAAGTTTTAGGAGTAACTCATGTGACAATACTTATATTTATACAAGGAAAGGGAATAATCTGGAAAATTAAAAATGTTGTGTTTCCCAGAAACTCAAAACGGAATGTAGGATGCTTTAACATGGATGTTTACACAGGCACATCCACTACTTAACGGGGTCTTTAGAAGGTCGGTCTCTGTACTCGTGTTATTTTTACCTTTGCGGCAGCTCGTGGAAGGTGTCCAACATTGTAGACATGGTGCATTTTGTGTATTTCAGTGCTAAATGCTTTCCTATAAAATTTTGTATGAGAAGTGAGTGATTCAGATTCATTAGGGACAAACTGGTAATTACTGGAAGGTGAACTGCCATATATTTCTGAGTACTCAGATTTTCTCTCCCTTAAGAGTTCTAAGTATATTTTCTAATTTTGTTTCCTGATAATTCTGGGAGCTGAGAATCACTCAGTTGTTTAAGGGATCCCATTTATTTGAAGGGCTTGATTTGTTTCCCACACTTGGTTATTTTCTTCCACATGGTCTTATCATACTCCATATGATTGGGTATTTTGAATGTATAAAGTGTTCGTTATTGATTAGATTTTAGTGATTCAGTGGGTATATTTGAGAAGTTGACTTTTGAAATAAAATTATTAGGCATTTTATCACTTATAAATCTTTTATTAGCATGCATAATATTCTGTTTCTCCTACCTTTTTCTTTTCTCTAAAAACCTTCCAGATTTTTCTAAGATTATTTGGTACTTGAAATCTATAACTGTGATTTTAACTGAACATGGCTACTTCTGGTAGGTCACATGATATAACCAGGGAATGAAAGTGCTTTTTTTTTTTTAAGGGGTTGGGGGAGGGAGAAAGAATCAATTTCATTTACTTCTTTATCTGTTTTTACTTATTTATTTTTGTTGTTTTTCCTCCACCTACCTAGCTGTGTATGCATAGTGCTGGGGCTTGAAGTTGGGTCCTTGCAAGTGCCAGGCAAGGGCTCCACCACTGAGCCATCTTTCCAGCCCCTGAAAGTGCTCATTTTTATATTTCTTCTCTTTTTATAATAACAGTACAGAAGAGTGGAACTATATATTATTGTTTATGATAGTATGTATTATATATATTATATAGGCTATTACATGCAGTGATCTTTTTAGTTCAATAAATATCTTACTCATTTGGAGGTGCAGATTGGGGAAAATAGTTTTAGTACATATGCTTCTCTCCACACTCCTCCCAACACAAATATGCTGCTTATACTTAACTAAACTATAAATTGTAAATATGTTTATCTTCTGCAAAATGGAAGCATAACGGAGCATGTTCAAGCTGAGTGTGGTGGTGCTCTCTTGAAATCCCAGCAACTGGGAGACTGAGACAGGAGAATTGCAAGTTCAAAGGCAGCCTGGGCAACTTTGTGAGAGCCTGTCTCAAAATTAAAAGATAAGGTCCTGGGGTTGTATCTTAGTATAGAGTGCTTGCCTAGCATGGGTTCAGTCCCCATTACGGGGTGGGAGAACATGCTTAAAGTACCTTGTACTGGCCCCAGTTGGGAAGCTGTGTTATCGCAGTCTCAGTATCATCATCAGAATTATTAAGGTTAAATTTAACCTACATTTGCTGTTAATCTGTTTTTCTGTATATAAATCAGAGCCATAACAGTGATTTTATTGCTAAATACTGATAACATTTGTATTAGCTTATTTTCTTATTTAAAAGAAAAAAATCTCCCCCCTCCCCCATGGGTGTGTGGTGCCGGGGATCAAACCCAGGGCCTCATGCATGCTGGGCAAGTACTGTACCAAAAAATCTTTTGAATGATAAGATTTTTTTTTCATGGCTTCCTGAAGTCTGAGGAATGCAATGGGGGGCAGGAAGGCGGCGCTAAGCCAGCCCAGTAACACAGTACCAGAACTCTCTGTTATTTTACAATTGGATCATAGGGATACCTATGGTATTAGAAAACCTAATTATAGTTATACCTCATGGCATAATTATAAGCTTCTCTCCTTGCAGACACGAAAATTAAATAGTGAAATTTCTATGCACATACACAGCACCAATGTGGAACAAACCCTACAATTTCCCTACATGAAAAATAAATGTAATTGGGCTAAGTTGACATTCTCTAGAGAGGACACATAGACTAGGAGATGGCAGTTGTTTATTCCTCCCCCTTAAAAAACAAAACACTGTAATTGTCATTTAAATTAGAAAATAGAATGCCAATGGCTGAGGCTTTCCTTAATGATAAAATACAGTCTATGTAATGTTCTTCTGTGGAGAGAATTTGTGTTGACAGTAAATATTACACATGGAAAACCTTACTCATCTGAATGTTTTAAAATACATGTGCAACTTTGTCCTCATGTAAAATATAGTATTGCCTTTTCTTCTATACCAAGGTTTTTCTCTTTATTCTCAAAGAGTAGTCATTAATCCTGCATTTTAAAATCAAGTTATTGGCTGTCTTTTTGAACCCTGACTGAACCCTGATAGGACTAGAGGATCAGGGATTGGTATGAGAAGAGATGAGTTTACAAAACCTTGGGTGAGAATTAGATGCAAAATAAGTCTACTTGTTTGGGTGGTGTGGATTTGGCATCCTTTGCAGCAAAACCTCATGAATTCTATCAGTGTGGATTTGGGTAATACCAGATGAGATTCATATTCTTTTTGAGAGAGTCTTGCCGAGGGTAAACGGAAGGGGAAGAGCTAACACATGACTTGGGTTCTGTACATATTACAGCTTGCTAGCACCTTTTTGGCTGGCCCTTAAGAAGGCCTAGCTGGATTTGTGCTTGCAGGTTACACTAGTAGTTGCCATTTTCTGGGCTTTTCCTCTGAGCTCGGAGCTGTGTCAGTGAGTACTTTGAACCAGTTGAAGTGGATATTATTACCACTACTTTAAGATGAGTAAGTTGAGGTCGAGAGGGTTGGGCAGTTGGAAAGGGTCTAACTGGAGCCACTGTTTCTTTTTCTTCTCTGAGCTTGAAAATTGACTTGATATCCTTTTCTTTTAATAGTAAGTATTTTAAATGATAAATAAATGAAACTGGAAAGCAGAAGTTTATAAACCATCTCCTCATCGTGAAGAGATGATTATTGACAGATTTGGCATAGGGGAGAAAAGTTTTCTTCCTCTATCCTGTTACGTTCAGTTTCTGGGGGCGTGTGAATTAAACTGACAAAGGACAGATGGACCGCAGAAAAAAATGTTAGTTGTGCATAGTGACTTTCTACGTGACTAGAGGCTTTCTGTACCTAATCTAGTAAGGAACAGGGTCAGGAAAGTTCTCTAGAAAGAACAGCTGGGATTTTGTAGGAATGGACAAAGGATTTCTGAAAGTTTGTGATGTTGTAGCAGGGTATTCCTTTTGTCTGCTTTCTTTATGGTCGTACAACTCGGGAGAGAGGATTTATGGTAGGTTTACTTTTGGTTTTCTTTCTGAGAGTAAAAGCCACCTGAAGAGGAAAATTTTGATAACCTTATTTTTTTTTCTAGAAGCTTCTGCATTTAGTCAGATGAGGAAAGTCCCAAGAAGGCTACTTGTGGTATATGTTGAATCCCAAATGTCTTTAGCTTAAACTAATCATTATGCCAACTTTGAGATTCTGAGTGTATCCCTACAGGTGTTTTAAACTTCCATTTCTTTTTCTTTTTTCCTTTTTTTTTTAAAGACAGAGGAACAGTGAGAGGGAGAGAGAGAGAGAGACTCAATTTTATTTAGTTTTTCATTTGGCTTTCATTGCTCAGACACTTTTGTGTATGTGGTGCTGGGGTTCGAACCCGCATCCCTGTGCATGCAAGGCAAACACAGAAACCGCTCAGCCACCGCTCCAGCCCCATTTTTTTTCTTTATGTATAAAATATATCATTTTTTTCTTGTACTCAATCTTCTGATGACTTCTCATCTCCCTTCTCAGGAAATCACAGTCTTTAAAATGATGCAGAAGTCCCACGTCACCTCTCACCCCCAGTTTCTCTGACTTCTTGCTGCTCCCCACCTTGCATACGCTGCTGTGGCTGGAACTGCCTCTTGTTCCTCTAGTTCTCCAAGCACACCTCTCGGTCCCAGGGCATTCGCACCTGCCTTACCCTCTGCTTGGAATCCTTTTCCCTGGAGAGTGCATAGCTTATTCCTTTTCTACCCAGTGTTCTCTGACTAGCTTATGAAAATAACAACCCTTCTTCCTCAGGTTTCCTTTTCCTTATTCCACTTAATTCTCTCCATGGTATTGTCGCTGTCTCTTATATTTTGTTTATTTGGTGTTTCTAGGCAGGGCCTTTGTTTTGTTTATTACTCTATCCCCAGCAACTAGACAAGTGTCTGGCTCATAGGAGATGCTCCATAAATATTTGTTGAATAAAAGAAATAAATGAAAGTGGTGTGTGAAATATACCTATATGCATGGCCTCTGCACACACATGCATGCGCAGTATTATACATGGTAATTTGTAGTCTGTTTAGCATTATGTCAAGACCATTGTGTAGCTATTTTGTAATTTTTAAAATTAAGACTTTCGATCATATAAATTTTTCCTACTCCCCCATCTCTTGGTAAAAATTATTGCAATTTCATTGGCCCTACAAAATTAGCTCACCTCAATTTGTTCTACAAATGTTAGTTGGCTTTGATTTATCTTTTTCCTCACCTTTAATTTACAGAACTAAATTAGCAGTTAATCCAGGTGTGCCCCTGCCCCACTTCAGACATCAACACTGTTCATCCCATGACTACTAAGGCGCTACTTACTGAAGTCATGCTTGTGCCATGCTTTCAGAAGTAGTAAAGGAAGTGATCTTTGAAGACTGCTAAAATTGGGTTTAGTTCTGGTTGTCCCATTTCCAGCTCGTATGTTCTTGGGGAAGTTATTTAACTTCTGAGCCACAGTTTTGGTGATTATGTTTATGATAATATTTAGTTAGCAGAGTCATTTGCAGGTCAAATTGAAATAACTCATATAAAAGCAGTGCCATTCATGACTGCTCTGAAAAATAGCTGCCAGGGTGAGGTGCAGATGTTGAGGCAGGAGGCTCATGAGTTCAAGAACAGCCTTGGCAATGTAGTGAGATCTGGTCTTGAAATTTAAAAATAGGCAGGGGACTAGCTCAGAGGTAGAATGTTTCTAGGGTCAGTTTCCCAGTCTCATAAACAAAACAACAAAAACATACCTGTTAGGTAGATTGGAATGTTTGGGCCTGTAGTTTTTGTGCCTCAGAATATGTAAACAGAAGTGGTAGGTGCTGTGGTTTGGACTTGTGATGCAGTCTTGGTCCCCAGGGTAGTGGTATTAGGACTGGTGAAACCTTAGAGGTGGGGCCTAGTGGGAGGTCCTTAGGTGCTTGGGGCTGTGTCCTTAAACAGGATTAAAGTTTCTGGTGAGATCCTTGAGTTTTGGCAGTAGCATTGTTATAAAAGAAGAAGTTTGGGTCTGTCTGCTGAGTCTCTGTGCTTCCTGGCTCGAAATGTCTCTTCCTTCTCTGATAATTCATCATAGTGATGAAATGCGGACTAACACAGTGGGCATAATTCTAATGATGCCTCTGTGGGCTTCTGTCTTCTGATTCCCAGTGAAAGAAAGTTTCTTTGCAGATGGAATTAAGGTTACTAAACAGCTGGCCTTCACAAGGTTCTTTTTATCCTTGAAATATTGATTTCTGTTGGTTTTATTGGTTTAACTTATTTTTAAAGACTTTTGTATAATAATGTGATCATTGTAATACTGAGATAATATCAAAATATTAAAAAACAGAAATCTCCCCCTCCTTTTTTCTACCCCTTTCCCTTTTCCATTTGTCTGCAATTAATATGACTTGAACGTTGTTTGCATATTCTCCCACAGTGTTCATGTACACATGTGTATCCAAATGTTTGTCTGTAAAAATGCTTGTCATACAGTTGCTTTGTTTAATAGCTTCCTTTTCCCCTAATGTGTCATCAGACACTTCAGTATCTGTATGTGTAACTCTTAGGTTTTATAATGACTTTGTAGCATTCCATGAGATGGATAAACTATATTTATTTACATTTAGGTGGTTTCCAGTTAATCATTATCTCTTAAATGTTGTATCGAGCATCTAGGTACATAGACCACTTATGTAGAGAGTCCTATAAATAGTGTTACTAGTGAATAAAGCATATGTATTTAACATGTTGCTCGATGCTGCTATTCTGTCCTTAATAAAGAGTATTGATTTGTACTCCCACCCAGGATATGACAGACTCTGGAAAAAGCTCAAGCCATTATGTCCCAAGTTTCCATTTCCATATAGGATGATGGGACGTAATGGATTAACAGTGCTATTGATTACAGTGAGAGGAACTGGTGCCTGGGAAATTAGGGATGGGAAGAAGGCTTAATTTTTAGAGCAGGTCTTTTGTGCCTTTTAAATTTGTAGCATTGTCATGCATTGTTTATTCGGAGAAGAAAGGAACAATGACACTTAGACTTCTTATTTGCCCACACCTCTACATATAGTATATTAAAGGTGGAGTAATCTCTTATCCAAAAACCTTGGGACCAGACGTGTTTCAGATTTGGGATTTTTTTTCAGATTTTGGAAAATTTGCATGGACTGAATTTAGGGTTAAGCATTGCTAACCTGAAACTTTTGGCGGGGAGAGCATTTTGGATTTTCCAATTAGGGCATACCACTCATTTAGTTCTTGAAGCAAAGGGTCTCATTTTAATGTACATTTCTTTGATTATTAGAATGATTGCTTAGATTCTAAAAAACCTTTAATTTAAAAATAAAAAATAAAGTGTGTTCTTATTATAAAAATAAATAGTTCAAGCATTGAATGTAAAGTCTTGAGTTCCTCCATCATAGTTCATTGGTGGCACTGTTTGTCCTGTCTTTCCCGAGTCACGAGGCTGTCAATTGGGTATAATTTTATAGAGTCTTGTTTGCATTTAATTTCATTTTGTGTGCACATGTTTTTAAGACATCAAGACACTTGCAGAGTATGCTGACCCGAAAGGTTCAAGCACTGGTCAAGCCAACCCTAAACACTGGGTTCCTTCCTGTTTTACATGTGTTTGATATGTGAGACTTTGAGAAATTAATAACTTTGAACTTTGGATCTTCTTTCTTTTTTAAAACTTGAGATAATGTATACAGTTCTGGGTATATAAGAAGGACTGTGTGCACCTTTAATCTCTACTATTGTATTTAAATGTATTTGAAAGTAAGTCAGGTGTGTAGTTTAAAAATAGTCTCTTTAAGCATTCTTTTGGGAGCCGGAGTGTAGCTCAGTGGTGGAGCACACGCTTAACATGGGAGAGGCCCTGAGTTCAGTCCCTAGCACCAAACCAAACCAAACAACATGCACTTGGTTCATTTCACAAAAATATAATTCTCTGAACTTATTTCATCACTTCAAGCCTGGTCTTGTTTTCACTACTGATTTTATCTTTTATTTTTGTAAAGAAAATCTGTAGCTGATTTCTAGAAGTGGAATAGCAGGGAGATGTAGGTACACTACAAGGACATTTTTGCACAATGGACTTTTTCCTTTTGAGCAAATTATACTTTCACTTTCATAGGTCTCCCAGTTCATCTTCCACTTAGTCTTTGATGTGTCTATCATATGTATACATATATTTTTTATACAGACATTATTTTCAAGTTCTTGCCTAAAAATTTCCAGAGGGGATCTTCTTATCTTGCCTTCCAGGTGCTTACCTCCCCTCCATTGATCTGCTCTTTGCTCTCATGAGGTCTTGTCTTCCTTCTTCCAGGCCGCCATCCCCTTTGGAGTCAAGACACTGGCCAGCGTCCTCACTGATGTTCCCACCAACACCCCAGACTCCTTTCTCTCCCTGTCTTGTGCTGTTACTGCCCTGTGACTCAGCTTACAGTCTGTGGGGCTTTTCCAGGCCCATGACTCATCACTGCTATCTCAGCTGTCCTTTGAATTTTTTCATCTCCTGTTGACTTTCTAACCCATTTTCTTCAATGGCTATTATAATATTTTTTTTTCACAATTTTCAAGTCCCAGTCTGCAGTCCCCCACTTACTCTCTAAGGATGATGTCATTTCCTTTTTTTTTGAAAAGATCTAAGTCAGGAGTCACAAATTCAAATGTCAACAGGGACCGTTAGAATTACCAAAATGAGTGAAGCAATAGACTGGTATTGATGTAAACTGCAGAGTACTGGCCCTGTGAAGGGCCGTAAGAACCACAGATATATCCAGGCAGGTGTATAAATCTAGTAATTTCAGTTTTTAAATTACATGTATATGGTCATTTATATCTGTAACTTGGGGGAATTACAGAGGAGACATGAGATCAGGGAGTGGGTGAAGAGTAGGGAAGATCCTGGACAAGTATTGGGTTTAAGCTACTCTGTCAATATGTATGTATGTATGACTGTGAACGAATGAATCCCTTCATTATGTAAGATGATGTTGAATCAATAAATAAAAAAAAAGGGCCGAGGATGAAGCTCAGTATTAAAGTGCCACTGGGTTCAATTCCCAGTACCATAAATAAATAAATAAATTAACATTTTTGGTTCTGTTTTTTCTCTCAATTGATAACAATTTTTGTGAGAGTAATTTGACTCCATATGCTTCCTTATTTTACTTTGTGGTACAGGGACCTCAAGGTTAATTTGTCATTTCAGTTTATTTATATATTTAGATACTAATTTTTTAAGCTGTTCATTATTGAAAAAGTTAATGTATAAATTTAGTTGTCCATGGGTATCTGAGGAGAATTGGTTCCAGGAACCACCAAGGATACCGACATCTGTGGATGCCCATGTCTCTTGTATAAAGTTGTGTAGTAATTGCCTATAACTTACACACATCCTCCCATATTCTTTAAGCCATGTGTAGTTATAATGCCTAACACAGCGTATATTCTTTGTAAATAGTTCTTGTACTGTGTAGTTTAGGAGATAAGGACAACAAAAAATCTATATGCTTTCAGTACACATGTAACCGTTGTTAGGTCAGACTGCGTAGTCCACATCAGCAATAAGGCAAAAATGTTTCTTTGCAATATTTTTAATCAAAGGTTGGTCGGATCTATGAATGTGAATCCCACAGATACAGAGGGCTGGCTGTATATACAGGTTCAAGGGGGAGAACTACTATGTTGACTATTTGCTCATTTCTGCCCACCAGCTGCAGATAGATTGGTTTGAAAATCAGCCAGTAATTTGCAGTCTGGTGTAGTACTGTGAATGGCTAAGAGTGGAGCTTCCAGAGTTACACTGCCCAGGCTAGAATCCTGTCTTCATTGTTCATTAGATTGAGTAATTTTCTTACTCTCTCTATTCCTCAGTTTCTGTGTCTGTGAAATGAGGTAATAATAACAGGGTCTCCATCAGGGGGTTGTGTGGACGATTGCATGATTAACAGATACCAACCACTCAGTGAGCACAGTGTCTGACTCCTCAATAAATGATAGCTATCATTTTCTTCTTTAAAAAACTTTTTTTTTGCATTGTAGATGGATTTTATACCTTTATTTTATTTATTATGTGGCGCTGAGGCTCAGACCAGTGCCTTACACTTGCTAGACAAGCTCTCTACCCCTGAGCACAGCACCAACCCCTTACTTTCTTCTTTAGTGTCTAACAGTTCTTAAGAATAGCAACATACTGCATTTTCATATTTTTACTAGGGCTTTAAGAAGCTCATACTTCGTGGTTTAGCACTTGCTTAGCATGCACAGGGCCCTGGGTTTGCTCCCCAGCCCCACAGCGTGGTGGGTAGAAAGCTAAAACTTTTCATTTTGTACATTTTAATTGGTTACAAAATGTGTTTTATGAATGTGAGGTTATTTGGGAAATGTTTTCAGACTTCATTTTATTTATTTTTATTTTTTTATTTTTTAAAGAGAGAAGGACAGTGAGAGAGACAGAGAGAAACAACTTTATTGAGTTTTTCACATGGCCTTAGTTGCTCCAATACTTAGTTGTGTATGTGGTGCTGGGGTTCAAACCCGGGTCCTCGTGCTTGCCAGGCAAGCGCCAAAGCCGCTGAGCCACCGCTCCAGCCCCCAGACTTCATTTTAAAATGCACACTTTTCCTTCAGAAGAATTCCTTTCTGGGATACCATCATCTTTGCTTTTGAGGGACCAAGGGCACCATATGGTTTGTACAGTGTGAACAGGTAGGGTGTTGGTCTTGCCAATTTCTTGTGTTCTCTTACGCTTACATTATTGATGTATCACTGTTGTGGTTCCTTGAAACCATGTGTCCTTTTTGTGGGAGTGAGGTTGGATGAGTTATGATGATAACATAGTCCATCTAACCACGTAGCAAGGTAGGTGTCAACTGCAAACCCTCATATTTGCTGAAGGAGACAAGGAAGGTTGGCCCTTGTTGCTGTGGACCTCCAGTCTTCCTCCAGAGACTCCTGTTGTGTGACTAACGGGTATCTGGGCTGAGAGAGGGTGTCAGTGGCAGTTAGCTCATGAAACATCAGTGAATTGTGATTTTTCTGTTTCTTTTAAAAAGAAGAAGAAGGGACTGGAGCAGTGGCTCAGCAGTTGGAGTGCTTACCCAGCATGCATGAGGACCCAGGTTCAAACCCCAGTACCGCATATACAACTAAGTGTTAGAGAAACAAAGGCCAGATGAAAAACTAAGGTTGATTCTGCCCTTCTCTCTCTTACTCTTTTTCCCTTTCTCACTCTTTTTAAGAGGAAGAAATAGAATTCCATGCAAAAGAAATAGCATGACTGACCATGTCCTCTCAACTCACCGCTGAAGGTGCCATGCAAGTCCACTCTGTGCTTTGTACCCACAGCGCTGCAGTAAGGCAGCCTCTCTGCCACATTCGCCATGTGCTCCTCTCACCTCACTATTCCTGGGAACGAGTCTGTAGAGTTGACGCAGTGACGGGGGATCCTGGTATTTTCACTTAGTTTATCAGACTCTTGTTGTTCTGTCATCTTCAGCATTGTAACAGTGGTTTTCTAATTTTATTGCTTTGACATTGCAGAATTAAACTGCCATCCTTTAATGTTGGGTATTCAAATATTTCTAATTACATGTTCTTTAGAATTCTGTAACGAATAACTTTTTGAAATTAGTTCCTTAAGACAAATGTATTAGAATGGAATTACTAACTCTTACTACCTGGTACATTGGTTTCCTAAAGTTTTCACATTAAATACAATTCCACTAGTAAATACAGCAATTTCACTGCAACATTGCCACCAGTGAGTGGTAGGATTTTTTTTCATGTGTATGTGTGCATTTTAGTGTATATAAAATGGTAACTCACCGTTGTTTAATATGCATTTGTGGTTACCACTGCATGAAATGAAAATTTCCACATATTTCTGTGTATATATATTTCTTTCTCCTCTGAGTCTGGATTTAGATTTTTAAATATATATTTAAATAAAGTTATATTTTGATATAGTAATCATTTCCTTTGCCCAATATGGAATTCTGTAGCTTCTCTAATAAAATAAAGTTCTGGGGACTTTATTGGTAGATAAGATTTTAACAGGAGCTTGCTGGGAAGAACCTATCTTAGGCACAAAACCCCAGCTTGGACATAACTTTTGGGCAGCTGTGGGTCATGAACGTTTACATGGTTTTGCATACTGCTTTCTAAGCCTTTATGTGTATGCCATTCCTTATGATTCAGTGGCTTAGTGAACCTGTCAGTCCATTTCTTCTTAAACACATGTGACGTAGAGATGACAAGTCCAGTCTGACAGTGAAAATACCACTCTTCCTTGTGGGACAGAATAAGGGGCAGAGTCCTTGCTATATTGCTTGGTCAAGTTCCAAATGGGATAGAGTTCTTAGTGGGCACCCCACTTTCCAGACATGCAAGCACCTTACGGGGCCTGTTGTTCACGGAGTTGCACTGGTGTGACAGTGTTCTGTGCCACTGGGCTGAAGTAATTTTTTTTTTTTTTTTTTGAGAGAGACAGAATCAGTATTTATTTATTTTTTCATCTGGTTTTCATTGCTCTGACACTTCGTTGCATACGTGGTGCTGGGGTTTCAACCCAGCTCCCTCTTGCATGCCAGGCAAGCACCGTAACCACTGAGCTGCCACTCCAGTCCCTGAAGTCATTGTTTTTATTCAAGTACTTGCTACTTAAGTTTCACTCAGAATGCCCATTCAGAAGGCCAGATCTGTTTCATTGTAATACTGTTTTTAAAATAGTATTTGCAGTAACATATAAGCAAATGATTTTGTGGAATTACTTGATTCTGTAGGATTTCTTGGGCAGGGGTAGCAGCATTTGAATGATAGTCCAGTGATTTCTTCTATGCTTTCAATAGGGATAGAACATATTTAGAATGTTTCCCCCATTGAGGACATGATGACTGGGTCAGCAATCTCAGATTTTATCAAGCTACCCCAACGCACCAAGGAGTGTGAAGTTCTTGCCTCAATCTTAATTGAAATCCCCTGCTTAAATATATTGTCATGTAACTTTTACATTATCATCAATGGTACTTTTAATATCAATTTTAATACATAGTAAATTTTGCATTATAGTTCATATTTTTAATATTGTTTCAATACATTGTTATGTAAATTTTGCACCTTAGTCCATATGTGTTCGTATAAAGTTTTAAAATATTTGCCACAAAAGTTGGTGAGCTATGAAGTCTGATCCATGTTAATTCTCCACCCTCTGTGCACTGTGCTATATGTATATGTACTCAACCATGTGTATATTTATTTTCATTTAAAACTTGATGGCAGACTTGAATCATTTCAATTTGGTCAAAACTTTGAAAGAGTAACAACTTTTTGAGTTCCCAATTGCTTAGAATCTTTGAATTAGAATCTTTCTGTGGAAAATATGAAATGATTTGCCAATATTGGCAAAGAAAATAAACCATTACTACACACTTCAAATATGATTGCAAAGTAACATGCTAATTTAAAAACATGTGGGCCTTGTTTGATGTAATATGTCAGTAGCCATGGCAAATCCTAAACTTTTAAAGGAAGCTTGAAGGAAAATGACTGTATTGATTTGTATTTTGTCATGGAAAGTGAATTCACTGAGGACTCAGGGTATGAGATTATCAGATTACTTATTCAACTAGTATTTATACTGTACTGTGAAAAAAATACACACTAAATCCTTTGACAGCATGGGAGATGCATCCCAGGCCCTTCATCCATCCGCAGGTTTGCAAATGTACTGCGATAACGGGTAATTTTTTCTGCTCCTTAATGTCTGTTTATTTTTTTTGGCTAACGGCCACGGCTTTCTTGTGCCACTCAACTTGATCTTCAAGTTTCATCGTTGGCTCTGGTCATTGGCTTTTTCCTGATCATCCCGCAAAAAACAAAAACAATAACCAAAAAAAAAAAAAAAAAAAAAAAAAAAAAAAAAAAAAAAAAAAAAAAAAAAAAAAAAAAAGCAAAGTTTAAGTCTGCTTCTCGGAGTTACTGGGTAGGCAGAGAACAAAGCTGTGTTGGAATACACATGTTGGGTTATTGGCCTGGCTACTTGTAACTAGCTGTATGGCCCAAGCTTGTGACTTAAATTTGCTGCACAGCTTCATGGACACTAATTGTCAGGGATCCGGAACCTAAATTTGAAAAGGCCAAGTGCCTATCTGAAAGAATCTTTTATTTTATAACAAAGTCTTATTGAGAAAGAAAATTATGCTTTTGGAATATTTAAACAGCAAAAGTCAGTGTGTGATTAATTCCCTGAATGAATGGGTGGTGGTAAGAGTAAAACGCTGTTAGCAACAAGAGCAGAGGAAGACTGTATTGGCACATAACGTGAAAAGGTTTCATGATTTGGGCAGGACTGAAGAACTGGTTGCGAATATGATTTTAAGCATGGTTAGCACCAACCTGATAGATTGATCTTTTTTTTTTAAGGGAGAACTAATTTTTTCTTTCGCTTTTCATGTGGCTTTCATTGCTCTGACACTTCATTGTGTATGTCGTGCTGGGGTTCGAACCCACGTCCTTGCATATGCAAGGCAAGCGCAGTAACTACTGAGCCACACTCCAGTCCCCTGATATATTTGATCTTAAATCCTACAAACCCTATTCCATTGTAAGGGCACTGTGATTTTGGACCCCAGTCTATTTTCAAACTCTGTGATTCTTTGGCCCCTACAACTTCATAACTCAACCACTCAGTCAGGTTCCCCCTTTCTTCAAGGTCCAGTTTGGTGATGCCCTCTCTCTGTGATCTTTATTTGTTTTTCAGGGTTCTGTAGCACTTTGAGTCTTTCATATACAGCTTTAGCTTGGTCTCTTTTGTTACCTGTTTTCCATGCTGGATTGTTAGGATCCCAGGGGCAGGAAATACATATTACACCCCACATTATTATTTATCATGGAGATTTGGCTTGTATACTATAAATTTGATATTGATAGAAGAGGAAATACAGTGTTTAACAGTGAGTGTTGGCCTTAGAAGGAGGAGTAGGTATGATATGCTGAAGAAAAAGTAGCCATCCTAGATGTATGAAATACCCCCCAAACAGGAGTTAGGTTGGAAAAGCAGGAAAGGAATTCAGACTCAAGGATTTGGCCTTTATTCTGCAGATACCAAAAACCAGGCAGAGACTAACTTTATTAAAAAGAGGGTCAGTGGGGCTGGAGTGGCGGCTTGGCGGTTACGGCGCTTGCCTGGCATGCGTGAGGACACGGGTTTGAACCCCAGCACCATGTACACAACTAAGTGTTGGAGCAGTGAAAGTCATATGAAAAACTAAATAAAATTAATTCTCTCTTTCCCTCTCTCTCTCTGCCCTCTTCTCTCTTAAAAAAAAAAAAAAAAAGGTGGAGACCATTCCCGTTCGCACATGAATTGGTGATAAGGAGGATAGTAGTATATTTCTCCCTTGTATTTGAAACCACATCAACATGTCTTGCAGTACAAAAGTGCACTGGGTCACATTTAGGTGACACATTTCCCCCAGAAATCCCTGAGAACTTGAGGAAGTGGTGGGGATGATTCGGCAAGGGGACTGCTTCCTGAACACGCGGTGGATGGTTGTGACTGGATGGAGCTCTTCCTGCCAGCCCATGAACAGCCTGCACGATTTCTGTTGACACCGCCTCAAGCCTTTCCCAGAGGAAATTCCATGGAGGATGAGACTGAACGGGAATTCATTTGGAAAAATTGGTGTCCTTCAGGGAAATTTCATCCTGAATGCTTGCTGAAGGGCTTAAACTTCGTGGAGAGGCCTGATCTGTCAAGAAGATAGATACTGGTTATAGCCTGTGTCCCTATAGCAATAAAGAATACGATGGGCTGGTTGCTGTGGCACACACCTGTAATCCCTGTGATGTGGGAGGCAGAGCCTGGAGAGGCTCAAGTTGTGAGGCTGGCCTGGGTGCTTAGCAAGATTCTTCTTAAAATAAAAAAGGCTGGGGATGTGGCTCAATGGTAGAGTGTCCCTGGGTTCAGTACAAAAGTAGGTGGCTAACTATGCTTGGCTTTAGACTCTTGCTTTACACACTTGGGTCATATCTGAGAGGAGCCTTTGGGTTCCACTCAGCTTTGGAGCATGTACTATGGCAGTATTATAATAAACAGTAGTTTACTTTTTTTTTTTTTTTTTTTTGAGAAAGAGGGACAGTGAGAGAGGGAGGGAGAAAGAAAGAGAGAATAAACTTTATTTAGTTTTTCATGTGGCTTTCATTGCTCTAATACTTCATTGTGTGCATGGTGCTGGGGTTTGAACCTGCATCCTAACATATGCCAGGTAAGTGCAGTAACCACTGAGCCACTGCTCCAGCCCCAGTAGCTTACTTCTTAACAATTGTTTGGCATCTTACTCTCAGTTTTAATGGTCATGCTTTAGAATGTCAAAAAGTTTTAGAAAGTAAAAAATAGTAATAAATATGTTTTCCATCTTAAAGAGATGTTTAAGTTTGAAGGATTTTCTTAGAACTTGAAGCCTGAGGTTGTGGGAAGGATATTAAGGGTTTGTTGTATTCAGTGGACACAATTATAGACTGTATATTTTTCTTCTGTAATCTCTGTATAGGAAAGGTTTGTGAGTCAAATAAAAAGCTATTTGTAAGTACTTGTCTTTACACTAAGGATTTTTCTTCTAGGAATGTTGTTTTCTTGGGTTTGAGTTTTTTAATGGCTTACTTTTCAGTTTAATAATGTGCTCTTGTTTTGAAATTAAACTTGTCAGTGAGCCTTTTTGTGAGTGCTGCCTTTGCTGGTTAGTTAGTATTTATAGCTTAGGTCTGTTTCTGAGGAAATGACTAAAGCCTCTTGCATTCGGTCAAAACTGAATAACAAAGAACATCTTTGACTTACTTAAACAAGGCCTATGATCAAAACTCAAAAAATCTAATGGTTCATGTTTATAAATGTTTTTGCGTATTCAGTTCTGGTTGGGCCAAATAATTGGAGCTCTGTGCTGAGGAAGGGATTGAATAAACTTAGTGTCTCTTTGCATGAATTTCTCTGGAGCAAGTTTATGTAATACTCCTTACAAAATAAGGGTGTACTTTTTTCTTCTTTAATCTGATCTACAGGTTTTCTGCATTATTTTTCATATCCTACAACCCTGACATTTGTTCAGCTAAGAGGCTGATGAGGTTGGGACAGGACCTAGGAAGTGACTGACTGACAGAAATCCACAGTGCCTTGTTCCCTGCTAGAGCTCCTTGCTGCCCCATGTGTCATAGTCTGTTTTGTGTTGTTATAACAAAGTACTTGAGGCTGGTTAAATTATAAAGAAAAGAGTTAAATTTTGGCTCACAGTTATTGAAGTCTAAGAACATGGTAATGGTGTTAGCTTTCAGTGAGGACCTCATGGCCAAGGGCATCGCATGGTGAAAGCATGTATAAGGGAGAAAAGGGTTGGGGAGAGATTGGTTGGTCAATCATTTGGTGAGAAACAAAGTAAGGGATGGGAATAGGCCAGGTTCACTCTTTTTTATAACAGCAAGGTCTCTTAAAACCTAGTTTACTCTTTCAAGAGCTAACCCACTTCCAGAAACTGGCATTAATCCCTTCTTGAGGACACTCACGACCTAGTCATCTCCCACTATGCCTGCCTCTTGAAGGTCCCACCACCTTTCCCCACCATTAAGCTGGGGACCAAGCTTCAACCTGAATTTCGGTGGGGACGAACCACATCCAAATCACAGCAGGGTCTCTGGTGTATCCAAAGGTGTTTCCTGCTCTAAACTCTCCCTCTCACCATTGACCCAGTTCTCATGGAACTGTAGGCCTCCTTCCCTCTGCTCCTTCCAGCCAGGAGATGAAGGGGCTTTGTAGGGAGGAAGAGTTGGCCTCGCTCCTTTCTGCTCAGCCACTGACTGACCTGTGCTCTGGGGGTCCAGGCTTGAACTCACATTCTCCCCAAAAGATTGAGATGATGGCTGGACTCTGTGTGTTTCCGTTAACCATGTTTTCTGTGCCGGCTTTTCATGGTAGTTAATAGTAGCTTACTCTGACTCTGTCAGTCCTTGCGTAAGCAGCTCAAGAAATCACTTTAACTGGGGCTGGAGCCGTGGCTCAGCGGTTACGGCGCTTGCCTGGCATGCGTGAGGACCTGGGTTCGAACCCCAGCACCACGTACACAACTGAGGGTTGTAGCAACAAAGGCCACATGAAAAACTAAATAAAGTTGTTTCTCTCTCTCTCTCTCTCACTGTCCCTGTTTCTTAAAAAAAAAAAAGAAGTCACTTTAACTAAATGACGAATCAAAGTGAGATTGCCCTGTCCACGTGTCAGTGGTTCCTGCCTCTCTTCACAGGAGCACATAGAGGCTGGAGTTCCTGGAAGCTCACTTTGAAAGCTATTCATTAATAGAGCTTTACTCATAAACAGAGCTTTACTTTTGGAGTATAACTTAACCAGGCTTCCCTGTGTAGACACCATAATTGAGTAGAATTTGCCTGGATTGGTGTGTATGCGTGCACCTTATATGAGAATTCTGCCAGTAAAGCACCTGCACCTTCTATTGAAGCTTTTTTTTTTTTTTTGAGAGGAGGCTGGGAGAAGGAAGGAAGGGAGGGAGGGATGGAGGGAGGGAGGGGAAGGAAAAGAGAAAAGGAACGTTGGTAGGAAGGATATCCATTATGTGGAACCTTGGAGCTGATCATTCTGTTTCCCTGCTGGATTCAGTATATGGGGTCACTGAGTCCTCTCTTCTCTCCCTCAGTAGAAGGAAGCAGCCTTCTACTCTTAGGTTGTAACATTGCATAGGACTGGCCTTTACTATATGAACATTTTTAAAATGCATGTGTGCATTATCTCTTGTATTTTACTTGGAGACACGTTGCTTTCTTGTTTGGACAGAGGTAGTTATGAGATATTTGAAGAGTGAACACCTCAAAAGGAACGTTTACTGTTCTTAAATATTCTTTCTCACTAAAATATCTTTTATTACTGTATCATCATAGGGATATATGTGCCCATATGAATTAATGGGAATTTTTCCTAAATATGAGTTATTTAAGAGATAAGTGAATCAGAAATGTAATTCTGAAAAACAGTGTATTTGTTTCTATGTATTGTGCTATTCTATGTGCTATTCTTCTTAGAGAACAAAATAATAAATTACTTGCAAGCATTTCTTTTTTTCCCCCTTGACAACTAAATGTAGTTGACCTTTTATATCTGTGGTTTCCAAACCTACCGAATGAACCATTTGCAGAATGAAAATATTAAGGAAGAATATTCAGTACATGCATATGTAATGAGCATGTACAGACTAGGTACACACTATTTTTCTTGTCATTATTCTCTTAACTGTTTACATAGCATTTACATTATATTAGATGTAGATAATTTAAAGATGATTTAAAGTATGCAGGAAGACGTACATAGATTATACACATATACTGTGGCACTTTGTATAAAAACTGGAGCATCTTTGGAGTTTGGGATCTGAGGGATTCCTGGAACCAATCCCTGTGAAGATCCCAAGGGATGATTGTATTGTGAAAATGTGATTCATTCATTTACTCAACAGACATTCATAGAGTACCTAAAGTGCTGGGTAACTTGCTTATAAATATTAATGATGATGGGTTTAGCAGAAAATCAGTTTTCTTTTCTTTTCTTTTTTTTTTTTTTTAGAGAGAAGGACAGTGAGAGAGACAGAGAAAGAGAGAAACAACTTTATTTAGTTTTTCACATGGCCTTAGTTGCTCCATCACCTTAGTTGTGTACAT
>PVKS010031304.1:0-23548 GCA_004027875.1 Aplodontia rufa | reverse complement strand
AATCACACAGATACACAAAAGTGAAGTTGAGTTCTACAGTAATATCATGTGTGTGAATATTACACAGGAAAAGGGGCATATTATGTGATAAGGGGTCAATTCTCTGAGAAGAAACAATAGTCCTTGATTTGGACACCCCTAACAACAGTCCCAGAGGTCCAGCATGATGTCTTGGGTTTGATATCCTCATGAGCAGAGCCTGAGAGAATAATTTCAGTGTAGTCACTTTGGGGGGAAGGAGACCCCAGGAAGAATCCAGAAAGAACCTAGGAGAGACAGGTAGGAGCCAGCAGCCAAAGTGTGCTGTGTGCAGGTTCCTGGTGGACAGCTGGGCTCTGTCCCATGGGGACCCACAGGAAACGATGTAAGACAAACCCCAGATCTGTCAGGTAGAGAGGAAAGTGGGCATTCGTATGCCAGTTCCCATATGTTGTTGGTCAAAGGCTGCTTTAGGACCCTAGGAAGAGAACCATGCATGTGAACAAGTGAGAAATTCCAGGTCTTCTGCTGCTGCTGAGCAGGTTCATCTCTACACTGATGTATAGAAATCATTACTCAGCTCACTTTTGGAGACCCTGTTACCTTAAATGAATGACATTACACACCTCTACCTTTTATTTAATTTCTCTTGCCATCTAGACAACCCAGTTTGCAGAAGATAGAGTGGACCAAAGGTGAGACATTTTTAATATTACTCTTCTTATGAGCTAGGTGTGGTGGTGCTACCTGTAATCCCAGTGACTTAGGAGCCTGAGGCAGGAGGATAGAAAATTCAAGGCCAGCCTCAACTAGTTTGTGAGGCCCTAATGAACTTGGTGAGACCCTGTCTCAAAATTAAAAGGAACAGGGCTGGGAATGTAGCCCAAAGGTAAAGTGCACCTGGGTTCAGTTTCAAATACCAATAAATAAATAGTAAATAAAAAGTTACTCTTTTATGTCCCTTTCCTAAAGAGTCACACTGCTTTTTATTTACAAGCAACCCAAGAAGAGATCATATGCTGCAATTGTGTCTGCTTTTTCATCATTTCAAAAGGATAAAATACATAATCACTTTCTCACTGTAAAATAAATAGCACAATTTTTAAATGCTACTCATCCCTTTTGCCCCTTGCAATCATGGACCTGATTAATTAAACCAAACCAAACCAAAACAGGGATAAAACGAATCAGTCTTCCCATGTCCAGCAGAGGACAGCACTGAGACAGGGAAACTGTGCTTCTGGACTCTGGAGACTCCTGGGCTCTTGGTGACAGTTGAGATGTTGAAGGAAGAGGACAGAATAGAAAGCATAACAAACAGTGAAATCAGGAATCAATATCGCACATTGTTGTCCTTTCCCTCTGTAAATCAGAACAGGGAAGTGATAGCAGCCATAACCTGAAAAGACTAAAATCACAGATAGGACAGAGATGGGAACCTGCAGCTTCCACCTTTTCTAATCTTTGTGTCTCCTGGGCAAGTTTCACAGGAGCCAGACATAAAGGCAAGAAGGAGTCCCTCCTCCTAGGCTTCTGGTTCTGGGTTCCTTCTCTTCCCTTGAGGGCCTTTTGAACTCTGGACCTTTCACCCAGTCCCAAAGCTCAATTCTGTTTCTCAGCCTCTGGCTGTAGCTGTAGGTCACTGCTTCCATCCAGGGGGCAGAGGTGGGGAGAGGGGACCTTGCTCCTGGGAAGCCACCCCCACCTGCTTCTGCCCTGTCACCAATCTACCAGATGAGCCTCCCTTCCCTCTGCATTTCCTCACAACCTTGTGCTCTGCTCAAGAATGTGCCTCTACCTTTGGTTATGCCCTTTTACTTTTGTACTTTCATGGATTAGTGCTTTTCAGTAGTTCCCACTGACCAGGCATGAAGTCTATTGCAGTTCAGCTTTCAAGCTCTCTTCACCTTTCCTGTTCTGCTGGTCCCAAAAGGAAGTGCCCAAGCCTTCATGTCACTACGGCTAATGTCCTGTCTTCTCTGTGCCTCCAAATTCTGCCCATCTCTTAATACCCAATATGCTGTGCAGACATACCTGATAGTGCATTAACAGATATAAAAACAATTCTCAAAGCCAGAAAACACAACACTTTTCTGTTTTGAGACCACTATTTATTCAGATGTTTACAATATAATCTACTGTTTGATTTTGCTGAACACTTTTGTGGATTTAATTCAATCTTAATTTTCTGAATCCATTTTTTACATTTCTTTCTGAATTTTCCTTCATCCCTTTCTTTTTTTAAGCACAGAGAGAGAGAGAGAGAGAATCATTTTTATTTAGTTTCTCATGTTTTCATGTGGTTTTCATTGCTCTGACACTTCATTGCATACATGGTGCTGGAGTTCAAACCTGCATCCTCATGCATACCAGGCAAGTGCTGTCACCACTGAACCACCTCTATAGCCCCTGTCCCTTCTTATTGAAAGGATAAAGAAAACCTTCACTGAATATCCTTAGCAATCTGGGGCTGGTTCTGCATTTGGACACTTGTGATCTCATTTCAAGAATTATAAAACCTCATTATATTTATTTCTGTAGTTAGGCAGGGTCTGTTTTCCAGTCTTTATATCATTAAAAAAAGGGTTATTTTGTTGTGTATTAGAAAAACAACTCCTAATAAAATACCCATAGTCTAATGTGGAAAGGATTGCTAGGAGTTCCCTAAATCTGTCTTAATGTCTTCAGCCACAGACAGACCGCATTTCCCGGCCTCCCTTTTGCATAGGTTGATCATAGACTGAGTCCCTTCCATATAGTCTGAGTGGCAGGGAGGCATGTCTCATTCAGGAAGAACCCCGGAGTCCGCTCCTTCACCGACAGCTGAGGGCAGTCAATGCCCACACTTGGGAAGCAATACGTTAAAGATGGCAAAGCAGCCAAAGTCTCAATTGGGGTCAGCAAACTAAAGTCTAAGGGCCAAATCTGGCCCAGTGTCCATTCATAAAACTAAAATTATATTGAAACTCAACCCTGCCCATGTTCTCATGCATTGTCTGCGGCTGCTCTCACCTCAACACCAGAGTTGGATAGTTGTCACAGAGACTGCATAGCCCACAAAGCGTCATATATTAACAATCTACCATTTACGGAAAGCTTTCCATCACCCTGGTCAAGATCCATGAATGACCATGTGGTGGACACCAGACTGTTGACCACAACAGCATTCTAGCTGTTTATATAAGCAAAAGAAGTTATTGAAATTTGGGCTCATTTGTTAACGTAGCTGACTCTGCACTCGGTCATACGTTCTTTCTCAGCAGTCCGACAGTGATAGCCTAATGTGGATGGCACAAATGCCAGGAGACGGTGCCACTTGTGTCCCTGGTGTGTACAACTCTCCTCTCTGGCATGAACCTACAGTTCCAAATTTCTTTCAGACACCCTGACCTAGTCAGTCTTAGGACTGGATTTGATAAGAGATATTTCTGAAGGTTCTGAGGAGTCCCCAGAGAGAATGGGGTTTTGAGTCAGGACCAGTGCAATGGGGTTCTTGTCAGATGTGACAGAAAAGAATTTCAGCATTCAGCAGTCAAAGGCATGGATATAGGTTTACTTAGGCAGTAAATACACATTCAAAGAGGATGTGGCCTATCTAGGAGTGAGAAGACCCTCCATGGGTTGGGGCTCCAATGTTTATACAGGAGCCATAGTTACTGGCTTAAGTGAATGTGTAGCCTAGTGTATGTAGCTGCACAATTTCTTTATTTTTTTATTGGTTTGGCATAATCTTACATAATAAAGGGATTCATTGATTCATAGTAATACCTGCATGTATATTGGGTGAGTTGCTTAAACCTCATCCTTGACCAAGATATCCCCCCTTCTCCCTCTCCCTGAGCTCCGGACTCCTCTGCAGTTCCCCAAAGTTACAGATGTAAATGACCATGTACATGTAATTTAAACATTGAAATTACTAGATTTATATGCTTGCCTATGTCCATTTGGGATTCTATTGGGAGTCCATTGTACTCCACAGTGTTGAGTACTCTTTTCCTTTCCCTCTCTTTCTCCTCCCCCTCCTTCATAGGTATAGTCCCCACAGCTTTTGTGTTACTTCAAATTTGGTTTCTTTATTAAATAAACTTGACTAATGTTCATCCTTCTTAGGTTTTATTCTAGCTTCCACATATGAGAGAAACCATTCAACCCTTAAATCTCTAGATTTGGTTTGTTTCACTCAGAATGATTTGTTCCATTTCCATCCATTTACCTGCAAAAGCCATGATATTGTTCTTTTTAATAGCTGAGTAGAACTCTATTGTGTATATATACCAGTTTTTGGATTCATTCATCCAGTGAATGGCATCTAGGTTGTTTCCATAATTTTACTAATGTAAATTGAGCTGCTATAAATATTGACATAGCTGTATCTCTGTCATAAACTGATTCTAGCTCTTCTGGTCAAATACCCAGGAGAGGGATAGCTGTGTCAAACGGTGGTTCCATCCCTAATTTATGATGGGTCTCTACACTGCTTCCAGAGAGGCTGTACAAATTTGCAATCCAACCAATGGTGTGTTAGTGTTCCTTTCTCCCCACAATTCCTCCAGCATCAGTTATTGTCCATAATCTTCATTTTTGCCATTCTGACTGGAGTAAGGTTTAGTTTCAGTCTGTTTATTAATTGGAGTATTTGTGGTTTTGGTGTTAAATTTTTTGACTTCCTTGTATATTCTGGATATAACTTCCTGTTGGAGACATAGAAAGCCATGATTTTCTCCCATTCTGTAGGTTCTTTCTTGAAAATTTTGACGAATTCCTTGGCTGTACAGAAGCTTTTCAATTTAATGGCATGTAAATCATTAATTCTTGGTTTTAATTCTTGTGCTACAGGAGTCTTGTTAAGGAAGAAGGAGTCTATACCAATATGGTGGAGTGTTGATTCTATTTTTTCTTCAAATAACTGTATGGTTGCTGGTTTAATTCCTAGTTCCTCGATCCATTTTGATTTGATTTTTGTGCAGGATGAGAGATAAAGACCTATTTCAGTTGTCTGTATTTGGCTGTCCAGTTTGTACAGCACCATTTGTTGGATAGGCTGTCTTTCCTTTAAGCTATGTTTTTGCCCCTTTGTCAAATATCAGATATTTAAAGACCTGTGAGTTAGTTTTAGTGTCCTCTATTCTATTCCATTGTTTTTCATGAGTATTATAGTAGCGATATCATTCTTATTTCATTACTAAAGCTCTACAGTATAATCAGTATACTTTCAGGTCAGGTATTGTGATCCTTCATATAAATATATATGAATATATATACTACTTAGCAGTTCTTTGGCTATTATGGGTCTCTTATTATTCCAAATGAATTTGAGAATATTGATTTTTCTATATTTGTGAAGAATGACATTAGTATCTTGATGGGGATTGTGCATTGAATCTGTACAGCACTTTTGGCAGAATAGCCAATTTAACTATATTGATTCTGCCTGACCAAGAACATGGACTGTCTTTCCATCTTTTCAGGTCTTCTTCAATTTCTTTCTTTATGTTGAATAGTTTTCATTGAGGAGTTCTTTTACTTCCTTTGTTGGATTAATTCCCAAGTATTTTATTCTTTTTGAGGTTACTGTGAACGGGACAGATTTCCTGATTTCTTCTTCAGCAAAATTGCTGTTGGAGTGTAGAAAAGCTGTTGACTTACAGGTGTTGATTTTATATCTTGCCAGTCTGCTGAGTTCATTTATAAGCTCTAGAAATCTTCTGATAGAATTTTTTGAGTCTTCTATCATCAGCAAATGGAGATTGCTTAATTTCCTCTTTTCCTATTTGAGTCCCTGTGATTTTCTTCTCTTGTCTGTTTGCTGTGTCTAGGGTTTCATGGACTAAACTGAATAAGAATGGTGAGAGTGGACAGCCTTGTCTTGTTTCTGAGTTTAGTGGGAATGCTTTCAGCATTTTTCAGTTAAGCATAGTGTTGGCTGTGGGTTTGTCATAAATGGCCTTGACAAAATTAATGTCAGTTCCTTTGATTCTTATCTTCTCCAGAGTTTTGAGCATAAACAGGTTTTGCATTTTGTCAAAGGCCGTTTCTGCATTTATTGAGGTGATCCTACGCTTTTTGTCTTTTATTCTGATTTAGTGATGAATTACATGTATTGATTTGTGTATACTGAAGCAGACTTGCATGCTTGGAATGAAGCCCTCTTGACCGTGATGTATTACCTTTTTGATGTGTTTTTCTTCTATGCAATTTGCTAGGAATTTGATAATGATATTTGTGTCTATGTACATCAGGGATATTGGTCTGTAGTTTTCTTTTCTTGTGGTGTCTTTGTTGGGTTTTGGAATCGGGATTACTGTTGCCTCATAAAAAGTCTTTGGGAGGGTTCTGTCCCTTTCCATTTCATGGAATAGCTTACTAAGAAGATGTGTTAATTCTTCTGTAAATGTTTTGTAGAACTCAGCTGAGAGTCATCAGGTCCTGGACTTTTCTTTTTTGAAAAGCCTTTGATTGCTATTTCAATTTTGCTATCTCATACTGGTCTGTTGAGCTGCATTATTTGGGGAATGTTGTATTTGGCTAGGTATTTGTCCACTCCTCCAGATTCTCCAACTTGGAGGAGCACAGTTCTCCAAAATAGTTTCTGATAGTCCTTTAGATTTCAGATGAGTCAGTGTTGATATGTCCATATTCGTTTCTGATTTTGTTGGTTTGCTTCATTTCATTCTTTTGGTGAGGATGTCTAGGGGTCTGTCAATTTTATTTATTATGTAGAAGAATCAACTGTTAGCTGCATTGATTTTTTGTATTACTTTTCTGTTCTCAATTTCATTGATTTTGGCTCTGATCTTTGTTATTTCCTATCTTCTATGGGATTGTTCTTTTTGTAAGGATTTGAGGAATAGGATAAGTTTATTTACTTGGAATATCTCCTGATTTTTGATGAAGGCACTCAGTGGTATAAATTTACCTCTAAAGAATGCTTTCATGTTGCTGGAGCTGTGGTTCTGTGGTTACAGTGCTTGCCTGAGAACTTGGGTTTGTATTCCAGCACCATATATACTACAAAGTGTAAGAGCAACAAAGGCCACATGAAATGCTAAAATAAAAATCGATTGTCTTTCTCTTTTTTCTCACTGTCCCTCTATGTCTTAAAAAAAAAGAATGCTTTCATGATTGTCCAAGAGTTTACACTCTACTGTCCTTCATTTTCATTCATTTCCAAGATATTCTTGATTTCTGTTTTTATTTCCTCTTTGGTCCATTCTTCAGTTAAGAGGGTATTATTCTATCTCCGTGTACTTATGTACTTTCTGTTATTTTTCTTGCTGTTAATTGCAAGGATCATACTGTTGTTATCTGATGTGATACATGGGATTATATCAACTGTTTTGTATTTGCTGAGATTACCTTGGTGGACTAAGCATGATCTATTTTGGGAAAGGTTTCATGTGTTCTGAAAAGAAGGTAAACTCAGATGATTTGGGTTGGAATATCCTGTAGATATTGTTAGGTCCGTTTGATTTATAGAGTTGTTTAGGCTGGGTACTTCTTTGTTGAGTTTTTGTTTTGATGATCTATTGGTAATAATGGTGTACTAAAATCTTCCAGTATTATTGTGCTGGGATCTATAAGTGGTTTAATGTCATGTTGTAACCTTTTGACATTCTTGGGAGTATAGGAGCTTGGCACGTAAATGTTAACTATGTTACATTTTCTTGATGTAGTGGTCTCTTAATTAAGCTGTAGTGACCTTCTTTGCCACTTGTGACTAAATTTTGTTTGCAAACTACTTTGTCAGTATGAGTATCATGACCAATGGCTTGAAATTTTGGACTGTAAGTATGGTTGGTTTTCCCCAACATTTCACCCTCAATCTGTGGCTCTTTTTGGCTGTGAGGTGAGTCTCCTGTAAGTAGGATATTGTTGGATTTTGTTTTTTGATCTAGTCTGCTAATCTTTGTCTTTTGACTGGGGTATTGAGTCCAATCAATGAGTTCAGTGTTAGTATAGTTATGTGATTTGGGTTCTCTGGCATTGTGACCTTTGCTGTATTTTGTGCCATCTTGGATATCTAGTAGTGACTTATGCTTTAATTGAATCTACTCTGATTTTGGGCTTTGGGAGTTGTGTGCTTGTGCCTCTGTTTGAAGTATGTTTTTGAGTATTCTCTGTAGAGCTGGTTTTATGTTCATGTATGTTGCTAGTTTGTTCTTACCATGGAAAAGTTTTTATTTCCCCCATCAAATTTGAAGCTTAGTTTTGCTGGGCATAGCATTTTTGGCAGACAGTTATTATATTGAATTACTTGAAAAATTTCATTCCATGCTCTCCTTGTGTTTATGGTTTGACTGGAGAAATCCACAGTGATCCTTATTGGTTTGCTTATGAATATGACTTGGTGTTTTATTCTTACCATTTTTATATGCTTTCCTTGTTTTCTCTGTTATTCATTTCGACTATGATGTGTCTCAGTGAGTTTCTCATTTTGTTAAGTCTATTTGGAGTCGTATAGGCCTCTGGAATGTGAATAGTTGGATCAAATGTGATATGAGGATAATTTTCTTTGATTATCAAGTTGAGAAGTTTCTTCATGCCATTCATTTGTTGTTCAATGTTCCTCCCTATCCCACTCACTCTTCTGATTTCATCCCATACTTCTGTGAATTTCTGATCATGATCAGGAGTTATTTTTCTTGTTTATCCTCCATGCATTCAAGATTACTCATCTGTTCATTGTCCAATACTCTTTCATCAAGAGATGAAGTTATATTTTCTACTGAGTTTACTCTGATATTAATATCTTCCATTGCAGTTTCACTTTGTTTGACTGTGTTTTTCTGTTCTAAGATCTCTGCAATGTCTTTCTTCAGCATCTCTACTTCTTTATTAAATGGTGTTTCAGCTACTTTAATTACTTTCTTATTTCCTTCCTTAAATCTTCTTTTAATTTTTTGATCATTATAATAAACAGGTTTTTGTTGAACTTTTATAAGTTTTCATCCAGGTCCATATCCATGGAATCCTTGGCTGGGGGATTGTGGGTTTGAGAAAGAAAATTGATTCCTTTTTTTCTCATTTTCATTGTCAGAGAGGGGGCCTAAGATCTCTCACCAGTTATTTCACTTTGAGACTTTGTTGATAGGTTTTGGGGTGTTTATTTCTTCACTTATTTGGGATGGGGTACGATTTAGAAAATGCATTTCAATAGCTATTTTCCTGATCTGTGAATTATTATTTACCTTTACAATTTTACCTCACGAGTTAAGGGGAAAGAGTCCATGTGTACACCCAATGCATACAATAGACAGCATTGAATTGGTTGTCTTTTACTTGCTATAATTGTTACAATTTTACTTTCCACCTATGAGAAGAGTAGGAGGATTGTCAACTACATTCTGCCAAACTATAACTGTCAGAGTATCCCTGTGTTAAAAGCATACACCCATTTTCAGGTTTGGAATTCACTTCAGATTTCCTGTACATCCATAGGTAAGGCAAAATGGACTTGGGAGCAAAGGAGAGGTAGAGGTAGGAAGGTAGAGAGGAAGTTGTAAATCTGAGCAAGAGAAGCAAGAGAGTGGAGGCAATATATGATATTCTAATAAATAAAAAGAAAAAAGAGAAAGGAAGGAGGAAGAGACAGATAATGACTTCAGGGGAGGATGAGAGAGAGGAAAAAATTTTAAATGTTGCCAAAGGAAAGTGAAGAAGAGGGTAGCAGAGAAGCTCACCACTGGGAGGCTATATAGCACAAGACCAAAATGTGCTTGTCTGCAAGAACATGCGCGTGCATACACACACACACAAAGAAAAAAGAGAAAGAAAAAGAAAAATCCAAAAACAAATGAATAGAAAAACAAGCCACAGCAAAATAAACAAGAATTAAAAAACCAGAAATCAGAATAAAACAACAGCAACAATCACAACAAAATACAACGTCTGAATGGAAAGTTGGGAAGATTATGGGTTTTTTCCACTGAGGAGGTAAAAAAAGAGAGTGTTGGTAGTTGATCACATCTGTCTCTTGGGTGGAGGCACTTTCAGGTTGAGGCTGCTGGAGGGCCTGGCTTTTGCTCTTCTCAGGTAGAAGTCAAATTCCCAGGAATCCTTCCAGTAGTCTTGTTATATGGAGGGGGTGCAGAACTTCACACCACTGCTCCCTGTGAATACTGCCTTTCAGCTGTTCTGGGTTGAGACCCTGATGATTTTGTGACTGCCTATCCAGAATCCTTTTCTGCTACAGCCAGGGCCCCAGCAGCCTTGTGGTTCCCAGTGTAATAGCAAGAAGAGCTCGCAATCCTGGATCATGGCTGCCCTGAACTCCTAGCACCTTGGACAGATGCTGCCCCAAACTTGTGGGTTCTGAGGCCTTAACTGGCCAAAATGTGCATGGCTCCTGGAGCTGGCTCCTGGTGCCTGAAAGGTACTCCTTCCCAGAACAAGGCTGCAGGAAATGACTCCACCCTGAACATATAGGCGCAGAGGCAGTGAGAAAGCAAAGCTCCCAGGGCCATCTCCATCCCAAACTTGCAGTGCCTGAGGCAATCAGATCATGGGGCTTCTGGGGTGGTCAGCTGCTGCTGATGCCCCACCTAATGAAGCCTCTGACCCAAACACATGGCTCTGGGAGCAGCTGCCTGGACCACCCTCTTTTTCAAGTTGGTGATCTCCCTGGCTCTCCATGGACAGTTTGGAGGCATGTCTAAGTTATATTCACTAATGCAGACCCTGGATTAAGCCAGGGAGCAGGAGCCCTTCTGAAAGCAGAACTCTCCATGCCAATTTGTCCTGCCTGTATTTGTGAGTGTTCTTCACTCCTTCTATGCTGAACCAACAGTGCATTCACCAGGTGGTGGTCTTTGCAACCAGAGTCACCTGGCCCCAATATGGTTTTTCTTCCTTGCTTATTATATTCAAACCTCTAGTTTTCTTTGTCTACTAATGAGTCCTCTTGCCAGTCACCATCTTTCTGCTCTATCACAGCTGCACAATTACAAACCATTTTTCCCTGTGTTTGCTCATTTCCCTCAATTTACAAGGTGGTGAGCCAAGCATGTTGCTAAGGAGTTACAATTGTTGCTAAGCACTTTTTGCATCTCGATGGCCCATGGGTGTTTTTAAATTTTTTTTTTGCTTCACTAAATTTATTTATCCTAAATTCCTATCTCCAATCAAGCCCAAAGAGAATGACTGCTATTGAAAACACAGCATCAAGAACATGAGAAGGTTTAAATGTCATGTACTTTCAGTCCATTGATCTGAATGTCAACAGGAAGAAATGCCCTGATGCACAAGGAAATGACTGCAGAGTTGATGACACTTGACAAAGCCAGGCTTGTTACCTATAGGTCATGATGGTGATATGGCTATCATTGTCTTCTTATTGCTGTATTTATTAGTCAAGGTTGCCTACAGGGATAGAGTTATGATATATACATATAAGATGTATAATACATATAAATATATATATTTATAAGTATATAATATATTTAAGTGTTATATATGTATATATATTCATAAGAAAGGATTAAGCAGATTGGCTTAATAACTAGAGGCTGCATGGTCCCGCAGTGGCCACCTGCAGGCTAGAGAGCTGTAGGAACCAGTAACTGCTCAGTCCACTGTGCTGAAGCCTCAGACCCAAAGGGATGAACAATGTTACCCCATTCTGGGATTGAAGGATTGGAAGATCCCTGGAGAAACACTGGCAGAGTCCAGTTTGGAAGAATGAAGGAGATGGAGTCTGATGTCCTCAGAAGATCACAAAGCAATACAAAACCTCTTCAAGAGGAATCAGACTTGCATCTGCTTGTATGAATTTAAAAACTCAAGAAACAAAACCCCAAGAAGGTCCTTCAGAGGGTAGCCTACCTCCTCCTGGGTCATACTCTGTATCTCGCCTCTAGGGCCCTGCTTAGACTTAGATCTAGTTATAGGCCTAGAGACAAAAATGCCTGGGGAGGGTGGGTCCTGAGGAAGACCAACATTTTCACGGTGAGCAACTGAATTATGAAGTCATTGCTGTTTCCATAGGCAAAGCAATTAAAGGACCACCAACCATCAACAGTTCACTTTCCACACTATTTTTTCAGACATACATTTTTGTGAACCACATGTGTTATTATTCAGGATTATTTTTTGTTTTTATTTCTTTAATTTAAAAAATACAGTGACATATTTCCCAAGCTTATCTTTAATTTATTTCAATTTATAAAGATTTTCCCACCACAAAAAAAAGTAAAGATCTTTTTTCTGTGTGTTAAAGTAAGAAAATTCAACTGTTTTCAAAAACTAGTACTAATAATATAGATGGTATGCCGATGTGGTATCAAACTTTAATTGGAAAATACAGAGAGACTGTGGAATGAATAACATTTACTTTGGAGTAATTGGGGGACAGCATATTGGGGAGCCAGCACTGCGTGGAAACCCTGGTGTAGTTGAAGGATTGTGAAGGGAAGATTGAAAAGCAAAATGGTGCAAGCTGTGGTTGCAGAAGAGTTTTTAATGAAAACCTTTGTTGTCAGACATCATGTGTGAAGTCTCTTCCTCCATAAACTCCTAACTTTTATTAATTTAAATTAATTTTGTTAGGGCTTCTCACAAATGACTCCATTTTTAATCTGGCGATTTAAACAATGGTAAGTACAAAAACTAACAACCAAATCACATGGCATTCGTATTACAATGACAGAGTTTCCAGCAAAACAGCCTTAACAAAGGCTGCATGTCTGCGTTTCGTGGGATGTAGTCGTAGGACTCTAGATTCATACAGTGTGGAGCCATGGAGTAAGATGTATGAGAGATAACCTCATGTAGAGCCACCCTCCTCTCAGTTCCTGTTTAGAAAGGACCCCCAAATACCATTCCATAGATTCCCAGACTTCTGATCTCTCAGTGCAATGCTTCATCCAGTCTACTACTCTTCATTAACCCCATGACTAACAGGCAAACCTGAGTGAAGGGTCTAGTAGGTATTAGGTTTGTCTGGATGTTTATAATCCATATATCTTTTGTGTTGATCGATGGATGTGGGGAGGTTTGGGGGCTTAATTTGGAGACCCCAGAGGGAGTTACTCTCCCATGTCCTACCCAGCTACTTAGGACTTCAGGCCCATTCCTAGGATTTTATTCTCTTCATCAGAGAGTAGCTCATGTTGAAATCCTTAATAATTACCCTAAAGGAAAAGCAATAGCCCCAACCAACTGCTACATAATCCCAAAGGGCTAAGTCATCTATAGCTAAAATGACACAGGGAAGTTGAGCATGTTAAGTGACCATGAGGTCTGGCATCAAGCTTAGTGGACTCAGACTTCCCTCACTTTGTATACTTACCATGAGCCAGCAATGGGCATCAGAGCCTGCAGCCAGGTTTAGGCTAGGTGTAGGAGTGGCTGCCTTTGTTTGCCACATGCTGATATCAGAAATAGGCTTGTGATTCAATATGGGATTGGGAGGATACTTTGTTTCTACCTTTTATGTTTTGCTAAGGAAGTACCATACAATCTTCACAGGCTGAGGGCCGCATCTGTTCCCTGAGTGTCAAAGTCCAACTGGCAAGAACTAAAGGAAGGAGGGTGGACAGATGTGTGAAAGTGTGCCAGTGTGTGTGTGTGTGTGTGTGTGTGTGTGTGTGTTGAGCTCAGTAACTGGAAATACCTTGTTGTCTACTTAGGAGGACCAATCTCATCACCCTATGTGGACAGGAATGGAAGGATTTTTATTAGGGTGCTTTTTATGACCTGTGTTTCTTTCCTAGATAAAAATAAGAGAGGAATCTCTGTCCAGGTCAACCTCTTAAGAGGCAGTCACTCCTGAGGACATCCTAATTTCATAAAGTACTCACCCACAGCAGAAGTTTCACCCCTACCAGTCTTCCACAGGGTCTAGAAAAAGCGATAATGAGCATTTCTTTTTGAATCTACATTTCTGGAAGCTGTGTTTCAGGTAAGCCTATGGTCTTGGGCATGAACCCATGAGCTTATTTGGGACTGATTTGTACTCTCTCACCTGATGCCTCAGGGTGAGAGAGTACAAACCTAAGGGTTGATACTGGTCTTGCTTGGGCAAGGTAGGCTTGCCAAGGGTCCTTGGAAAAGCAGAATAGTTTCTCCAGGTTCCTGTTTCCTCCTCTGGGCTTTCTTACTCCTTCAAACCTGCCCTCCTTTTCCTGGGCAGGACAAGGCCTAAATTCTTGTTCTGACTTGGACATTGAGTTTCTATGTGAACTTAGGCAGCTCTTACTCATTTCTGGACCTGAGATTTCTCTGAGGATGAAAAAATGAATTGGGTTGGGATCAAATAGTAGTCTGCTTTTGCTGGGTGACTTAAATGGACGCCTCAGTCAAATTTATTCCCTCATGGTTCCGGTGTTGAAAGTATGAGATCGATGTACCAGCGGGGCTTGTTTTCTTTGAGTCCTTCTTCCTTGGCTTGCAGAAGCCTGTCCCCTCCTTAGCTTTACACATGGTGGGTTCTCTGTGCACAGGAGCCCTTGGTGTTTTGTGTCCAAATTCCCACCTGTTCTGAGGACAGCAAACATACTAAATTAGGGTCTACCAAATGTCTTCATTTTATCATCATCTCCTTTTAAGGCTCTGTCTCCAAATATAGTCATGTTCTAAGGTACTGAAGGTTAGAACTTGAATACAAGAATTCTAGGGCTCACAGTTCAGCCT
This sequence comes from Aplodontia rufa, assembly GCA_004027875.1. Lineage (NCBI taxonomy): Eukaryota > Metazoa > Chordata > Mammalia > Rodentia > Aplodontiidae > Aplodontia > Aplodontia rufa. Next base: position 8,941 of record PVKS010031304.1, on the reverse strand, counting down.
ACAACAGTGCAGAGAATCATTTGACTATGGAGTTAAGTATATTTTTTCTTACTTTGGGTTTCCCAAAAGCAGACCTGAGAGAAGGGTTCAAGTGCAAGTAGTTGATTTGGGGAGATGAAGGGAATAGTAATTGGAGCTAGAATATGAGGCAGAGAGGGAGAGCTGCAGAGAAGGAGTCATCATGCTGCACCTCCTTCTGTGACTGACTGGAGCTGAAGTCTGGGAGAAAACTGGGTGGCAGGAGAAGGTGGTTTTGAAAGTCAGTCCGTCAGAAAAGTGAGATCTGGAGTTCTTTATACACTAAGTCCATTTAGTAGTTGGCTGAGCGGGAGGTTCCTTAAGTCCCTTGCATCTTTGGTGTGCCATGCCTAGAATGGCTTTGCTTTAATTCAGGAAATTCTTCAGGCAGAAAGGAGCTCCCAGCAAGTGGAACGTCATGTGGAGCTGCTGAGTGAAGTAGGGACACCCAAGCGGAAAAGCCAGCCGTTGAGAGTGTCTACTGTGCCATTCTGTTCTGAAGGCTGTGCCCAAGTCTGGGCCAGTGTGTGCACACCCACTCAGGGAGGGAACAGAGAACAAATTGGGAAAGTCTCTATGTCACTGATCATGAACTACTTGAAATCTGCCTGTGTTTGTCAGGGTCACTACTCAAAGCTGTGCAGTGGCTCAAAAATGAAAGAAATGTATTTCTTGCTCAATGAACTCCAGGACACTGTTGTAGATCAGAGAACAGCCATCACATAAGTAAAGGTCATAGTGGGGCACTTTCCTGGTCCCCTAGGGCCTCAGCATGTTTGTTTTAGCTGGTTGTAGGAAAGAGCCAGTGTGGAGAAGGCACAGCTGATCTTCACTGGTCTGGCCTGGTCACAACCCTGCTTCATGCCACTCCTACACCCTGGGCCTTAACTAATGATTGCAGGTAAACATTAGGGGGACGGGGACATGGAATTCCTGCCAGAGAGACTCTTTTGTACCATGACGTTTCCATTGTGGATGGGAGAGCATGAAGTCTTAGTGGTCAGCAGGCACCTGTGCCTATCAGCCACTGCCACCTCCAAGAGTCCTGGTCCTGCTTCCAGTCACCTGCGTTCTTCAGAATAGCTGCACCAGCAGCCACTCATGATTCCTCTCTGGCAGCCTGGAGGAGCTGAGTGGAATTTTAGCATGCATGTCAAAGGCATGAACAGAGGTTTATTTAGGCAGTAAATGCACACTCAAGGAGGATGTGGGCTGCCTCCGGGGTTAGAAGACCCTCCTTGTGTTGGAGCTCCAATGTTTATAGTGAAGACATCCTTAGGGACTTGACTGGAGGTGCATCCACGTGCAGCTGCACAATTTCAATCCAGTTTTCTGTTTGTTCATTTCTCTAATTTTACAAGGTGATGAGCCAAGCATGTTGCTTAGGAGTTACAATTATTCCTGATGGTACACGGGTGCATTTTTTTGAGACTTAATATATTTCTTTCTTTATCATAAATTCCCATCTTAGATGAGTCCAGGGAAACTGACCTCTATTGAAAACACAGCAGAGAGAATATTGGAAGGTGTAAATGTCATGTAGTTTCAGCCCAGTGATCTGAATATCAATAGGAGGAAGTGCCCTGATACTCAAGGAAATGACTTCAGTGTTGATGACACTTAAACAATGCCAGGCTTGTCACCTAACATGGGTTGTGATGATGGTCAAGGCTGTCATAGTCTTCATATTACTATAATTATTAGTCAAGATTCTGTAGAGGAACAGAATCAGCAGGATCTGTGTGTGTGTGTGTGTGTGTGTGTGTGTCTGTGTGTCTGTGTATACATATACATACATATAAATATATGTGTATATATATATATGTATATATATATACAAACTTATATATTCATAAGAAATGATTTATCAGGTGCTGGAGTGGTGGCTTAGCGGCTGCAGTGCTTGTCTGGCATGTGCAAGTACATAAGTTCAAACCCCAGCACCCATGTACACAACTGTCAGAACAACAAAAGCCATGTGAAAAACTCAATAAAAATTGACCCCTCCCCCCAACAAATGGTGCTGGACAAACTGGTCATCCACTTGCAGAAAGCTGAAATTAGATCCGTATCTTTCTCCTTGCACCAGAATCAAATCAAAATGGATCAAGGAGCTAGGAATTAAAACAGCTACCTTGCAAATGATAGAAGACAATGTAGGTCCAACACTTCAGCATTTGGGAGTAGGCAAAGACTTTCTCAACATGTCTCCTAAAGTGAAGGAAGTAAAGTCAAAAATCAGTGAATGGGATGCCATAAAGCTAAAAAGCTTTTGTACTGCCAAGGACATAATCAAAAGAGCAAGAGGTTTCCTATGGAAATGGAGAGAATCATGGGCTATGATTCCTCTGACAGGGATCTTATATCCAGAATCTACAAAATCCTCAAAATTCTCAACTACGAAAACACTAACAACCCAATTAATAAATGGGCCAAAGAGCTAAATAGAAACTTCTCACCAGAGGACATTGATCAAGCCAATGAATACATGAGAAAGTGCTCTAAATCTCTAGTAATCAGAGAAATGCAAATGAAAACCACCTTAAGATATCACCTTACATCAGTCAGAATGGCAAAGATGAAGATAATAAACAATAATAGATGTTGGAGGGGCTGTGGAGAGATAGGCACACTAACACACTCTTGGTGGAGCTGCAGACTGGTACAGTCCCTCTGGAAAGCAGGGTGGAGAATCCTCAAAAAACTAGGGATGAGCCCACCATACGATCCTGCTATTCCAATCCTGGGTTTCTTTCCAGGGGATTTAGAATCAACACATTATAGTGACACAGCATTATCTATGTTCATAGCAGCTCAATTGATTATTGCTAGACTATGGAAACAACCCAGATGTCCCTCACTGGAAGAATGGATCCAAAAACTGTGGTACATATATACCATGGAATATTACACATCAATTAGAAACAATGATATTGCAGCCCTTGAAGGTAAATGGATGGCTATGGAAGAAATTATGCTGAGTAAAACCAGCTTAACCCAGAGAACCAAGGGTTGAATGTCTCCACTCATCTGTGGAGGTTGGAACTAGACCCTGGCCATTCGGAAAGGTGGTTTATTATTATGTATTAAATCCAGACAAGGTGTAATGTTATACAGCCTAATACTTCTTTAGAAATATTGTGGGTATGGGAAGGGAGGGATATGGATGGGAACTTGGGGGGGCGGCACTCTTGGGGGTAAATCTAGTATCCAGAAACTGTACACATTTTATATTATTTATTAAATTTGTATGGTTGTTCAAATATAAAAATTTAAAAAAATAAATAAAAAAGAAAAGAAAGGATTTATCAGATTGGCTTAACAAGCAGAAGCCAGATAGTTCACCAGAGACCACCTGCAGGCTAGAGAGCCGAAGGAACCAGTAGCTACTCAGTCCACTATGCCAAAGCCTCAGAACCAAAGGGATTAAAAATGCTGTGGGACCAAAGGCCTAAAGAATCACTAGGCAGAGTCCACTTTGGAGAGTGAAGGAGCTGAAATCTGTTGTCCTCAGAAGGTCACAGAAGCAATCCAAAACCCATTCAGACCTGTATCTGTATGTACAAATTTAAAAACTTAAGAAACTCAATTGTGTATATACCAGAGCTTTTGGATCCATTCATTCAGTGAGGGGCATCTGGGTTGATTCCATAATTTAGCTAATGTAAATTAGACTGCTATAAACAAGGATTTTGCTGTGTTGTTGTAATGTGCTGATTCTAACTCCTCTGGGAAAATACCCAGAAAACGGATAGCTGGATCACATGGTGGATCCAACCCTAATTTTTAAAGGAGTCTCCACACTGCTTTCCAAAGCGGCTGTACCAGATTGCAATTCCACCAACAGTGTGCTAGTGTTCCTATTTTCCCACAGCACCTCTAGCATTTGTTATTGTTTGTATTCTTCCTCTTTGCCAGTCTGACGGGAGTGAGGTAAATCTTAAGGTAGTTTTGATTTGCATTCTCTGATTACCAGTGATTTAGAACACTTACTCATGTACTCATTGGCTTGCTCAATGTCCTCTGTTGAGAAGTTTTGGTTTAGCTCTCTGGACCATTTATTGATTGGGTTGTTTGTGTTTTTGTTATTGAGATTTTTGAGTTCTATGTATATTTTGGATATTAGTCTCCTATCAGAGGGATCACAGGCCATGATTCTCTCCCATTCTGTAGGATGTCTCTTGACTGTTTTGACTATTTCCTTGGCTGTCTATTAGAAACAATGATATTGCATCCATTGAAGCTAAATTAATGGTAATGGAAGAAATCATGCTGAGCAAAGTCAGCCAAACCCAGGGAGTCAAGGGCCTAATGTTTTCCCTCACTTGTGGTGGCTGGAGCTAAACCCAGGCTTTGGGGAAAGGTAGATAAACTCATGGATTAGAACAGTAGAACAAAAATTCAATTTGTTAATATTTATGAGATACAGTTGCAAGATACTACATAAGACATTTGAATAAGCTATGCTGAGTGCCTTTACAAAAAAGTAAATACTTAATCCTATTGTCAATATATATGAAAGAATAACAAGGGATGATAGGAAGGGAGGAGAAGGGGAAATGTTGCAACCGAGATAAAGCAAGGTACATTCCAAGCATTTATGAGTATATCACTGTATATACTGTATATACTATAGTTTTGTATATAAAAATGTTCTTCATAGGTATAACAATTATGACACTGTACTTGGTTTTTTAATTTCATTATATTTTTTGATAACTATAGGACCCAGAAGAGAGGCAAGGGATACGGAAATGTGAGGAGGGAAGTAGAAGGGTGTAGCAGGGTGGGAATATTGACCAAATTATATTGCTGTATTGTGTTCATCTAGGAATATGTGACAACACATCCCATCATTATGTTCATCAATAATGCACTAATAAAAATATCAAGAATTTAAAAAACTCAAGAAACAATGCCTCAAGAAGGTCCTTCAGAATGTAGCCTACCTCCTCCTGGGTCACACTCTGTACCTGGCCTCTAGGGACCTTCTTAGACTTAGATCTAGTTATGGACCTAGAGACAAAAAGGCCTGGGGAGTGTGGTGCTGAGGAGGAACAACATTTTCATGGTGAGCAACTGAATCATGAAGGATTGTTGCTGTTTCCATAGGCAAACCAACTAAAGGACCACCAACCATCAACCATCAACACTTCACTTTCCACACTGAGATTTTCTCAGACATACATTCTTGTGAACCACATGTGTTATTACTCAGGATTACTTTTTATTTTTTTATTTATTTAATTTAAAAAATACAGTGACATATTTCCCAAGCTTATCTTTAATTTATTTCAATTTCTAAAGATTTTCCCACCTGATATATGTAAAGATCTTTTTTTTTGAATGAGTGTGTTAAAGTAAGAAAGTTCAACTGCTTTCAAAAACTAGTACTAATGATATAGATGGTATGCTGATACGATGTCAAACTTTAATTGGAAAATACAGAGAGACTGTGAAATGAATAACATTTACTTTGGAATAATTGGGGGATAGCATATTAGGGAGCCAGCACTGCATGGAAACCCTGGTGTAATTGAAGGATTGTAAAAGGAGCATTGTATAAGATATTTTGAAGCAATAATCTTTGGCCAGAAGCACTAGTAACAGAGGCTTTAAAGGTTGATGGCCAGCATGGCACCAGTGCAGGGCTGGACAGCCAGCAGCCAAGCTGGCATCCCCAGAGCAGTGTTCCTTGAGTGACGTTGTGGTGGTGGTTGCGCAAGCTGTGGTTCTGGAAGAGACTTTAATGTAAACCTTTGTGGTCAGACACACGTGTGTTTGATCCCTACTTCCATGAACTCCCAACTTCATTTATTTAATTTTGTTAGGGCTTAGGCACAAGTGTGCCTCACTTCACTCCTACGCCATTGGCCATAACTAATCTCATGAGTGCAGGTAAAGGCCAGGGGACCTGGGCCATGGGATGGCTGGCTGGGCAGTGCTTTTGCAGCATGAAGTCTCCACTGGGGAAGGGAGAGCATGAAGTCTTAGGGGTGAGCAGGCACCTGTACCTTCCAGCCACTGCCTCCTCCAAGAGCCCTAAGACTCTTGATTCCAGGTATTTGCCACCTTCATGACACCTGCACAATCAGCCAGCCCTCATTTTCTCAGCAGCCTGGAGGAGCTGTAGTGATCAGCAGGAAAGTCTGAGCAGTTAAAAGGGGTCAATGTGAAGGAAACCCCTGGAGGGAAAGGCTACATGGGAACTCCCCTAAGCCAAGCAACTACGTTCTTATTCCATAACAAAGTTGTTTGACAAAAACATTTGGCACTGCAGCAGAGTGATTAGGGGCAAGGACTGTGTCACCAGGCAGGTTTGGTCCAGGGCTCAGCTCTTCTCTTGGTGTTGTGTGACCTTTTCCTACCTCCTCAACCACACTGAGTGTCAATAATGTTGAAAGCTCCACTCTTGTCCCTGGAGCCAAACTAATAACAAGGACTAGGTTTTGAGAAAAATGAAAAGGTAATTTTATAGGTTTGCTAGCACAGGAGTGCACAGTGGACTTGGGTTTCAAAACATGTGATTCTTAGTGTCCAGGCAACACAGGGCTTTCAAAAGTGGAATATGAAGGCTGACATCCAAATAAAATCAATAATTATTGTCAGTAGGTACAATTAACTAATGTCCAGGTGGTGGCCTAGAGAAAGCCATTGATCTAGTTTCCAAGTCTGGAGCTCTTATTCTTACTGACAGTAAAGGATTCAATAGCTCACTGTGGCATGGGGGAAATGCTAGTCTTCTCTTTCTGCTGTTAGGGAGGGAGGAGTGGGAAAAGTTTTAAAATAAGCCACCTGTGGTTGAGCAGCAAGGTTTGTCCTCACAGTGTATCCAGCTACATCAGCAGCTATGAGTAAGGACATCCAGGGTTACTCTGAGTGCTGACGTCCTGCACACAATTCCCTGGGCCCAGTGTGTGCATGCAGTAAGCTCTCAAGCAATACTTGCCAAATGAACGTGTGAATGGATACAAGTGGAAAAACCAAACGGTGACAATCCAATATCACAGCCAAGCCATTAGTGTTTAATACCAATTAGATGTAAATCTTGGAGATTTTTTCCTATGCAAATATCATTATTAAAATGGGATCACTTTATACATAACTGGACATAAAATTCTTATTTTATTGAACTACATTGATGACTGAATGAATAATAAAGCCTCAGCTCTCCATTCAAAAGAATAAGAGCCCACAAAAGAACAGCGCCTGGTCAGGGATGTGGTCATGGTAGAGCATTTGCCTGTCATGCGTGAGTTCCTGGGTTCCACTCCCAGCACTGCAAACACAAACAAATAAGCAACCAAAAGAACACCACACCACAGTGCGGATGAAGCATTAAAACCATGTGCGAAACGTAAGAAGCCAGGACAGACAGCCACAGGCTGCATGATTCTAGTATGTGAAACTTCCCGAGCAGGCAAATCCACAGGCACAAAAACAGAGTAGTGGTCTCTAGGGGCAGGGAAGAGGGCAGGAGGAGACAGGGAATGACTACCAATGTTAGGAGGTTTCCGTTTGGAGAGGTGACAATGTCTAGATTAGAGAGTGGTGATGTGTGCACAGCTTTTTAGCATACCAAAAACTGCTGGACTGTGATTTTAGCCCATGGCTTCAATTCTCTTGGGTATTAGCTAGGATCCCAATCCTGGGACACTTGGAAGTCTATGTTAAACTGTTGGGGAATCTGACAAACTTTCTCCACCCATTACAGATTTATAACGTGTGTTTTCCCTCTTCACGCTGTATGATGACGTCTTTCCAGGTCAGCGCATGGAGATGTGCACGACTACTTTGAGGGAATAGGCAGCTGTCCCAGAGTGCATTGAGATCATTCTCTAGTACGTGGCATTCAATGACCTTATGAAAGAGCCTTGGAGCATGTCCCTTGTGTCCCTGTGGTTTGTAACCAGCCTTCCCTGGGGCACTCACAACCCTCTATATCCCCCATTTAGTGTTTGCATATGCTGATTGCCCCCTGCCACACATCTGATCTTGTTTGCTACCTGGCAAGCTCCTTGAGAAGACCGAACATCTGTTGCATTCGTCCTTGTATTGATAACACTTAGGAAAGGGCCAGGCACCTTAGTACATGTTAGAAAAATAAAAACACAAGGAAATAGATGGAAGAATTATCAAACTCAAGGACGTTGGAGAGATAGAGTTCGTTTACCATGAGAACATTCTACCCAAATCCCTGCTCAGAAAGGTTGTGGATTCCCTGATTATGGATGTGTGTGACAGGAGGCTGGGCTGCTTGGCAGAAATACTGTAAGCTAATTTAGGCATGAGAAAGAAATTGGATGAAGTATTGAATCACTTCCAAACTTGAAAAGCTAAAATTATTGGACCTAACATCCCAGTGAAGCTATGAGGTCTGTGCAGATTTCCCGGCTGAGCAGGTTTGGGATTCTAAAAGACCCCAGAATAAATCTTTGCCCTGTCAAAAGTCCTCTTCCTGCTCTATCTCACAATGGGAATTTCATAGTAAGCCTAGGTTAGAACTTTATAAGGGAGAAATTCTTAAGTAAGAAATCATTAGTAATCTGAGAAATGCAAATGAAAACCACATTAAGATATCACCTTACACCAGTCAGAATGGCAAAGATGAAGAAAATAAACAACAATAGATGCTGGAGGGGCTGTGGAGAAATAGGCACACTAACACACTGTTGGTGGAGCTGTAGACTGGTACAGCCCCTCTGGAAAGCAGTATGGAGAATTCTTAAAAAACTAGGGATGAGTCCACCATACGACCCTGCTATTCCACTCCTGGGTATCTTTCCAGGGGACTTAGAATCAGCACATTACAGTGACACAGCAATATCGATGTTCATAGCAGCACAATTTACTATTGCTAGGCTATGGAAACAACCCCGGTGTCCCTCACAGGAAGAATGGATCCAAAAACTGTGGTACATTT